>ML821283.1:78127-105449 GCA_009831015.1 Picea engelmannii
GGGTTTAGAGTATGAACGTGGTGTGTTTGGCTTCTAGTTTTCAATTCGCACATCACTTAGAGATTGAATGAACTTTGCTCTGTTAGATAGTTAGCTACCCTGCTTAATTAGAATAGTAAGATTACAGTTAAATCAAAGGAAGCGTTCGGTACCAGTAGGTAGGGTAGTACTCTGTTTTCCTGTAGACAGATTTAGATTGATTTTGATGACCAGATTAAATGCATTTCCAAAAATACTCTTTTTGTCATGGTTTGAATTGAAATGGTGATGGTAGATGATTAAAAGTAGTGGTGGCATAATCTTGTGAAATCATACTTCTGCATGGAAATAGAAGTACCAGCATTTGAACATAGGACTATTTTCTGTTAATGACTCAAATAGGAAATGCTAAGCTTCAGGATAATCATTAGGATTCAAGTTCTCAGAATAAGTTTGTGTGTTCTGCTAAGGATAGCATTCAGATAGCGATTAGAGCCTTACCCACACATACAGTGTAGCAGCTCAAAGTTTACCAACCCTGGTTTGACAATTTAGTGTTTCAGGTCATTCAAATCTTCAATTTAGCAGCCTGACAATTCCTCCACCATGAAGATTTTACTAGAATATTGTTTTCCTGAAGCAATTCCCTGTATCATTCCTTAACTTAATATCCCATTTCTCCCCAACATCTACTATATAGAACTTGTAAATGAAATGGGGAAGTCCCTTTAAGAGATAGAAAAATATCATGTGCATGGTGACTCAAGTGGTGGGGGAGATTTCCCATATTCCAACCCTTCCATGCTCCATTAGAATTCCAAGATAAGATATCATAAAACATTTGTTTTTGTTGTTCCATCGGCCATTGTTTGAGAGGGTCCAAATTGGGATCTCTGCAAAGAGGACGGGATCCAAGTATTCCATCTATCCAAATGTTGATTAGCTTCCTATTCCCTATAACCCAACAAAGAGAATGTTGTAGAAGGGGAACGAAATCCCAAAGCAACCTCCAAATGGGAGATCCATATTTCCTGCTTGGGGGATCATCTAAACATATTCATCTTTCTCATAAAAACTATTTATTCAGTAAATCCTTTTTCCACCATTCTTTTTTACCCATCAACATTCTCCATAACAGTTTTGAACCAAGCACTATATTCATTAGTTTCAGATCTCTAATACCAAGGCCCCCATTATCCTTAGGCAACTCAAACAAGTTCCAATTCACCAAATGAAATTTTTTTGTGTTGGATTTTCCTCCTTTCCATAAGAATTTATGGATGGTCTGGGATAAGGATTTTTTAATTCCCATAGGAGATAAAAATGATGAAAATTGATAATTGGGCAACAAGTACAACACTAATTTGATAAGCACTAATCGTCCTGTTGGATTCAACCAATAATCACCCCATACTTCAAATTTCTCTATGATATTCTACAATATGACTTGCCAAGATTCCCCTAGGATTTCTTTCAAGCATATGGGCATACCCAGATATTTAAATGTTTTCCAATCATCAGAGAATGGGAATTGAATAAGAAGGGTTATTCCCATGAGTGTCTGGGATTTTATATTCCAATCATATATTTGACTCTTGTTCTTGTTAATAATTCTTCCTGAAATCTGTGTGAATTGATCCAACACCAACTGGATATAATTTTGGAGTCGCCTCCCATTAGCAAGGTATCATATAAAAAATGAGAATGGTTGATTATTTTAACTCTTGTTGTTATGTGTAGTCTTGGAATGGCCCTTCAGAATCGCTCCCATTCCAAATTTCTATTGAGTGCTTCATCCATAACAACATAAAGAAGGGGGGAGAGAGGAAAACCCTACCTTATTCCCCTAGTGGCTTTAAAAAAATATTTTGGCCTCCCATTTAACAAGGGGGCTATCCGGGGATTACTAATCCAAGTTCAATCCAAGAAATAAATGATTGACTAAAACAAAATTGAATTAACACTTCCTTAAGAAAACTGCGCTTTACACTATCAAATGCATTTACCATATCTATTTTAATCACCATACCTTTTTCCTTTTGACTGAAGCTAGAGTGAATGTCTTATTGAACCAAGATGATATTGTCCTATATCTGTCGATTGGCCACAAAGCCCCCTTGATTTGGGAAGATCAATGAACTTAGAAGAGGTTTCATCATGTTGGAAATAATATTGGCCATAATTTTGTATGATACATTACAAAGAGAAATAGGGAGAAATATGTCAAATGAAGATGCACTTTTTTCTTTTGGAAGCAACGCCAAAAAGGAAGATTTTGTGGCACCCCCTAACTGATAAGATTTATGCACATATTGGATCATCCTAATAAAATCAAAATTAATAATGGACCAACATATTTTGTATAAATATATTGTGAATCCACCTAGCCCAGGAGATTTGTTTAGGTTAAATTGATCTACGACAGCTAGAATTTCCTCTTCCAAGACTCGCTTATCCAATTTGAGATTGTCTTTCTCTGATTTTTTGAGGGGATATTTGTCAAAAATCGCTTAAATAATTCATCATCTATTTCTCCTTATTATTTCTATAGCTTACTATAATTCATTGGGGCCAAATTTTTAATCTCCTCAAAGGTTGTGACCAATTCTCCAGATGATGTTTTAATCTCCTCAACCTTATTGCACCATTGGCGAGATTTGGCCTTCTTGTGAAAAAAGGCCATATTTGTATCCCCATCTTGGAGCAACAAGATTCTAGACTTTAGTCTCCACATGGTGTCTTAATCCTTCAAGGAATTTATATAATTTTGGTAAGTTGTTTGTTCTTGTTGTAAGAGCTCGGACTGCACATCTTGACCCTCTATCTAGTCTTGTATTACTTCCAGCTTCCTTTGCTTCTTGACGATATCCATTTGCTGAGGAAAAAATAAATTCTTGACCCAAATTTTTATTATATATTTAGTAATTTTGAGCTTCCATTCACAAATATGGACATGGGAACCCAAAATCCATTGACTCTGGGTTTGAGAGGTCAGAGGGAAGAAGTCTGACTTCTCCATCCAAAGGGGATATGCCCCAAATTTTCATCCTTTTCAAAGTTGAGAGATATAGGGAAGTGATATGAACACATGCAAGGAGACATTGAATAAGAGAAGGATTTAACGAAGGACAAAAAGGAGCCACTAATGAGAAATCGATCCAACCTGGATGTAATGTGGCTTAGAACAACTCTCCTATTATTACAAGTATACTTCCCTTTGATTGGAGGAACATATATCAAGTCTAGTGCTGAGATGAGATCCTCCATATTTTCTTGTGATGGGTATTGGACACTAGAGCCCCCCCTTTTTTCCTTAAAATGCATTATAGTGTTGAAATCTCTAGCTATTATACAATTTTGGGTGAATCCAGATCCTTCCAAACCTAAAAGAGAATCCCAAAATTCTATTTCTTCCCAATAATTATTTGGCATATACACATTAAAAATATGAAAATACATACCTATAGTTAGATGATCAAACTTAGTCATCATCCAGTGTGTTTTTTAAACAATGTCTTCCAACTAAAAAAATTTAGATTTCCAGAGGGTGCAAATCCCCCCTAATGCCCCTCTCACACTTATTTCCATACCATTACTTTTCTTTCAAATTTGTTGCAACTATTGGAGATATTCTTGCTCTCTCATTTTTTTCTCCTCAATCATAAGGATTTAAGGATTTTATGAACGAACTAACTTTCCCATTGATTCTTTCTTGTCTTTGCTACCTAATCTTCTGCAATTACAGGAGACTAATTTCATTATTTACCCGAGGATTTGGTTACCCCCCCTTTAGAGGGATGAGATGCTCCCTTTTAAAGAGGGACTTGGGGATTCCTATGCTTCCCATATTTTTTGAAAATACCTTCCAAAGTAGTTTGGATTCCTAATTCCTTGTCTCGATTTGCTTCATTTTCTCTTTTGCTTCTATTGGACCTTCTTCCAACTTTCCTTGTTGTGGTACTTTGTGAGGCTTACATATTATACTCTTCCCCTGATTCTTCCTGATTTCCTTCCTCAATAATTTATGGGATCCCCGAAGTGGGACGAGAGGGGATTTTTCTAGGGGTTGGATCACCATTTTTGGGATTGGAAAGCAACTGAGGATTTCCTAATTTCTCTGGTTCTTCTAAATCTGTCTTTCCATCTCCTTAATTTTCGTCTTTCTTTTCTCTTGATTCCACAGTATTTTCCTCCAAGTTTTCTAGGGAAACATATTTATTTTTGCTTGATTCCTCCATGTGATCCCCTCCAACTGAAGATCTAGGATTAGGAGGTGATGGAGGAGAAGGTTTCCCCCTTTAACTTGATTAGGATGCCAAGCTACCATCTTCCCAAAAACCGTCTTCATTTTTGGTTGTTGCCATTACTCTTGAGCCATCTCTTCTGGTGGATCTAATTTATTTTGCAGACAGTTTTTTGTGAAATGATCATATTCATGACAATATTTACATTTGAATAGTAGTTTCTCATAATCCACCTTTTGAATATAGGATCAATTGTCAGGATTTATTTGAATGGATTCAAGAAACCCTTTTTCCAGATCTACTTTAACATAGAGTCTTGCACATGCTCGAGTTCCATCTCGTGGTTCATCTTGATCAATATAATTTTCCAACATATTTCCTATACTTCACATGTTTTCATCATTCCAACAGTGGATAGGAAGGAAAGGAAAGCAAACACAAACTGATACTGCTGAAGGGATATCGTTTTCTGGACTGAAATCAAGCGTCCATTCATTAAGATAGATACTCCTATTGGAATATTTACCAATACCGAGAGGTGGGGGTGAATCAATATTGAGCACTTTTTACCATTTTTAACCTTAAGCACATCATGTAAACATTAAGGATTAACAATTCCATTCATCATCACAAAAAAAAAACTATTCACATAACACAATGATTTTTACATGGAAACCCAAATGGGAGAAAACCACAAAATCATTTTCTTATATCATGTTAAGATTACATTCATAGGAAGCACCAACTTCCAAGATTCTCCAAAACCAACTGGAAGGAGGAACCAACCCCCTTATTTACAGACACCAACCTGAAGGAAGCTCCAAATCCCTGATTTACCAACACCGATTGGAAGGAGGCACCAACCCTTTAGATTTACCAGCTCCAACTCGAAGGAAGCACCCACTCCCTAAAGCAAAGGAATCAACCTATTGAATGAAGATACCAATATTCTCAACTGAGCACCAACTCAATAATATATCAACAATCAAAGATCTCCATACATATAGTACTTATGACTTTACCTTCATGCTTCATTTCGTAGACAATCCTTCAAACCCTAGCAAGCCTCATAGCATCATTCCCACAATGTAATCATTGATGACAACATCCACTGACAATAACATCCATTCATGACAATGTCCACTAAAAGAAACATCCACTCACAATAAAATCATTGAAACTTCACAAATTCATAGTAGAGCATACAAAAACACCACAACCCACGACAACATCAAAACCTTCAAATACAATCCCAAAATCACTTCTTAAATCTGCATACAAAACTGCTCAGAACTGTACCTCAAATCTGCAAACTTGTAAGATTCTCCACAAGCTCAATTTTCCATTTATGATTATGAAACTTGGACCTCAGATATTAGGATTTTTTCTCCTTCTAATTTAACATGTGAAATTCAATTTGGACCTACCAAGCTTCAGATATAACCATTTTGATCTAGAACACCTGTTTGGCACTAGTTTCTAGATTAGTCACAACCCTAACTTCCAACAAGTATAAATCTGTACCTATAATGAATCATGATCTAAAACTTGTACCCAATATTATTAACTATCTTCTATGAAGTTACTCCAATTTTTTCTCCTTGAATCATCACCAAAAATAAGTTATAGCGAAAATGCAAGATGACTTATTTTGAAGAAGAAAACCCTAGTTGTAAAAACCCCAACTTTCACTGAGTATAAATACAAACCTGTAATGAGTAAGGACCTGAAATTTGTACCCAATATTATTTTCTATCTCTTATAAAACACCTCCAACTTTCACTATTTGAATCATTCTATAAAAAAATTATATAAAAAATGCAAAGATGACCTTCAAACAAAAACCTTAGAACAAATCTTCACAAGACTTCATCTTCCTTTGGTTTTTTTCCCTTCTTAAGAGAATCCAATAGACTTATATTGCACACCAGAAAGACACCCCAACACCTTGAGCACACCTTAGAATTTATTTCTTCGTTGGTTTCACTAAAAATATGAAATTCTATTATGTATTTATAGTAATGTTGTCCCCAAAAATTAGTTGAGCCGACCTCAATTGTCTGGCTAAGTTGTTGGATGGAAAAACTCATATATCCTCATTCTTAGGGATTTATAGGGACTTCCATATACCATTGGAAAGGTCTCAGAATAATGTTTGAAACCATGTAACTTTTTCTTCCATTTGAGTTAGTTATGTAGGGTAAAAATTCCATCAAATATAGGGTATCCAAATTGACCACAAATAATACTTTCAACAATCTCCATATTGCAATATTTATCTTGGACATTTGTAGGATTATTCACTTGACTTTAGGGGATTATTGACCTGGTTTTATGGCTTCTTCAAGGCTCATTAAAGGCTCCATTTGTGTACAAATAAAAGTGGGCATGTGGAAACAACCACATGTTATATCATCCCATGAGGGCCATTCTTAAAATCTACGCCCTAAGGGGACCACTTTGAACTTATATACACTTATGTCAAGGCTCCTTCAAGGAACTTCAAGGCTTCTTCAAGTGGACACATCATTACCACTTCAAGGGCTTGTTTAATTTTCTTTGACATTGACTTGTCCTCATGGATTGACTACTGCATATTGGCTTCTCAAGGATTCATCAACATGTCTTCAAGGCTTATTCTCTTGGCTTCATGGATTCAAGGCTTATTTACTTGGATTCATGTCTTCAAGGCTTCTTCACTTGGATTCATGGATTCAATACTGAAACAATCTCAAGGTTTCTTTACTTGGATTCATGGCTTGAAGGATTCTTTACTTGGAGTCATGGATTCAAGGATTCTTCACTTGGATTCATGGATTTGATACTCAAACAATATCCCTTTTTCATTTCCACACTATCATCATCACTTTATTATTACTATCAGATCATTATCATCACTGCCACTTTGACATCAATAAAAAAAGTTTCTAAAAAAATACCCCCCTTTGTCATTGATGGCAACATCTTCTTCCTTTCGCAATGATGCATGGTAACTCTATCCATCACCATGCTCACTCTATCCATCACTTTGTTTATCTCCCCCTTTGAAATCAATGGAAAAGGGATCATTTTTTCTTATAATGTGACTCCATCTATCACCAATAATTTGTTTCTCTCCCATTTGACATCCAAGATAAATAGTTTATCCCCCTCTCGAATTTCATGATTCTCTT
Organism: Picea engelmannii; assembly: GCA_009831015.1. NCBI lineage: Eukaryota > Viridiplantae > Streptophyta > Pinopsida > Pinales > Pinaceae > Picea > Picea engelmannii. The sequence continues at coordinate 85,524 of ML821283.1, forward strand.
TCTTATTCTGTTGCCCCTCCCGTCTTCATGATTTCATACACTGTCATTTAACTCATTTGTTTTCTCCCTATATCATCAATGGTTCCTTCTTTTGACCGTAATGTTATCTTTGTAAGCATATTTCCTTTTCGACAATACTCCCCCTTTGATTATGATGACTCCCCCTTAGATTGGACCATTTCTTGAATATTTTTGAAGTATCTCCCCCTATGCTCATGTATGGTTTACCAAGACACTATATTCTTCTCTATAAAATTATCTGTTGTCCTTTTTTTGGTCTTCCTTTCCTGCTACTTAGAGTTTCCCTCAACATTGTCCATGATACTAGGAGTCTCCATGCAAAATTGTTTAGAATAATGTATAATGTTTCTCTGTTGGAGGATAATCATTTGTAATCCTAACATCTTCCTCTTTACTTGTATATTTATCATTTTTACTCATCTTTTCAACTCCTGTGGGTATGTCCTATGAGATTTCTCCATTGACCTGCTCTTCTTGTTTTTGTTTTTATATTTGATATGTGCATTTTTTTCATGGAAGACTCCATAATACTTCTACAGTCCTAAGATATGTGTCCATAATTGTGGCATTTGCAAAATTAAAAATTATTATATATACATCTATTCCTTACTTGAGTATTTCTTTCATAAGATCTACAATCTATAACCTTATGTCCAAAATCGTTGCAAGAAAAACAATAACTAGGAAATAAACTTTGATACTTGGAAGAAAAGGGTCTTGTTTGAAATGGAGGTCTTTGAGATGATTTTTGGTCATGTATTGATTGATCATAGTATTTTACTTTGCTATTGGAATCCTTTGAACCATTTGTATGACTCTTAGTTCTTTCTTTAGTCTTTGTTGGTATTTTGAAAAAAATTTCTTCTTAAATGTGTTTATGCTTGTGGTCATGTCCAATACATGTATTGTCATTGGGAGATATTTGTTGATTGAGGATGTCTTATAAGGATGATGAAGTCTTATCAAACTTAAAGTTTTTAGTAGCTATACTTTTCACTTCTTCTCTTAGAGAAACAATTTCAAGTTATTTTGCTTGATAAAATTCTTCCTTCTCTTTTAGTTGATTGTTTAGTACTTCTTTAATTTCTTGTCCTCTTCTATTTGAATCATATCATTTTGAAGGTTTGTTCTTAGTTGGGTGTATTTATATTCTAATTGATTCTTCAATGTTTCTTCATTCTTCTTAGCCACTTCTACTTGTGCCTTTAAAATAATGACAATCTTTCCAGTCTCACTTAACTTCTCTTCTAGCAACGTATTCTTTTCTTGATACCTCTGCATTTGTTCCATTAGCATTTTATTCTTCTGCATTGCATTCCTAAAATCATTTAGAGAACTGATCAATTTACCTTCAAGGTATACTTCATATTCTAAGTCATCATTCTCTTCTTCTTCTGAGACATGGCTTTTTCTTTCATATTTATATTTTTCAAAACTTATTTTATCTGCATAGGTACATATAATGTCACAAGGATTTACTTTATCACCACAAGAATACTTACTTTATTCAAATTCCTTCACCTTTTCTTCATTTGATTCATCAGTTGCATGTTTATTTGGGTTGTCATCCATTTTCTTTGATGTTTCTTCTTTCTTTGGTGTATCTTCCTTTTGATCTTCTGCACATTCATGCATTGCTTCATTTGTGTAATTTTCTTGTAGTTTTTCCCAAAGATCTTTAGCTGATGAATTATTTCCAACTTTATTTCTTTTCTTTTCAAACTCTGATAAGCCCATTATAATTATGTTCAATTCCATTGCATTTTATTTTTGTGGATTTTTGAGCTACACCCTTTGGTTTGCATTTTGGAGTGGTGTAACCATCTAATATTTATTTCCAAATGTCAAACCGCTATGCTTGTAAAAATGATCACATCCTTATGCTCCAATGAGCAAAGGTTGATCCATTGAAAAATGGAAATTCATCTGTAGAGTAAACGTTTTGAATATCCATGATCTTCCTTCCAGTGGTTATACTGTTCATGAACGAACCCACTCTGATACCAATTGTTGGAATATTCTCAAATACTAAGAGGTGGGGGTGAATTAGTATTGAGAATGTTTTACCATTTTTAACCTTAATCACATCATGTAAACATTAACCATTAAAAATTCCATTCATCATCACACAAAAAACCATACACAGAACACAATGATTTTTACATGGAAACCCAAAAGGAGAAAGCCACATAATGCTTTTCTTATATCATGTTAATATTACATTCATAGGAAGCACCAACTTCCAATATTCTCCAGCATCAACTGGAAGGAGGAACCAATCCCATGATTTACAGGAACCAACCTAAAGGAATCTCCAAATCCTTTATTTACCAACATCGACTGGAAGGAGGAACCAACCCCTTGGCTTTATCAACTCCAACTAGAAGGAAGCAGCCACTCCCTAAAGCACAAGAACTAATTTTCTTAATGAATACACCAATATTCTCAACTGAGCACCAACTCAATAAGATATCACCAATCCAATATCTTCATACACAAAGTACTTTTAACTTCACCTTCATGCTTCATTTTGTAGACAATATGTAATGTACTCAATCCCCAAATGGGTCACATCACTACTAAAATGACCCAATAAAATTTTTGATACCAATTAAATGTGGAAATTAACATACAACAAGAAATACAAGTTCATCAGTTGTCCATGTTCTAAAACAACATAAACATAGTTGCTCAAATGTGCATATAAATAGTTATATAACATACAATAACATTCCTCCATTTAAACATGTATTTAAATGTATCATTCTTCTCACAACAAGCAACATTAACCAAGCTAACTCGAATTAGATGCACAACAAATATACATATCAACATTTAACACAATTAAACCCATCAATTAGAACACTTGGTTATAAAATGTACAACCTGATGCATAGGAAATATGTTCCTCCCAACCATAGCCTTGTTGTTCTAGTTCTTACTAGAAAGACACCCCCAAGATGGGGCTATGAATCCACAAGAGATGGAGGTCCCTAAGGATAGCTAATGTCCCCCTTCCAACAGTTAAAATATCATCTAATTCAAGTCTACCAACAAACTTCCCACCAACTTGAACAACCTAGGGGGTGGAATCCCCCTTCACTGTGCATAGTCTCTCAGACCTTTCCACTCTCCTCCAGGGCTTCCAACACAGATTAGACAAGAATTCTATTTGCTGGGACTTGAGGAATTCTAAAAATGCTTGCTCCTTGGATGAACTTTGAAAAACTCTTCACTCCCAGGCACATGACCTCTTTGTCCACTAAATTTTAGCTACAAACAGAAGATAAATATGTCCACAACAACTTCCTACAAGCTCCCACACTCAGAACTCTATCGCTGGTTAGAAAACTCCATGTAAAAACAACTCTCTGTGAAAAAACGTGAATGTGTGAAAATTAGTCCCCTAACCATGGGAATTTCATCTCTTTCTCTTGCTTGCATGACTTTCACTCTTCCCAAATATGATTTTACTCATCCTCCATGCTCTCAATAACTATGGGAAGTGACTCTCACACCAACCCTCTTATATGAATTCAATGATTGGTCTCTAAAATACTCAACAACTAATGGAAGTTTCATGGAAAGAATAATTTAGAGAAAAATAGGAAATGGGTTTTGGATTAATAGATATGGGTAACTCTCCCCCTTGGACCCCTACCCTCTCTTTTGGATACTTAGCCCCCAATATCTGTCCATGTCTTTCTGCAGCTGGCAATACATTTTATTCATTATATTTCAATTTACATTATTTACATATTGTCTCTTGACCATACATCACATTTACAATATACATTGCTTGGCTCTCGAATGCATGTTATATTTACAATACACATTGCTACATTGGGGTTTGAAAATGGGGATGTTACATTCCCCTCCCCCTACAAACTACAATATCCTCAGTGCACATAACCATATAGTTTACAGATTGACATATATATAAATATTACATCAAAATACATGATAATTCGACAACTTAATGAGTTATGCAGAAATTCCAACCAACAATTTCCCCTTTCCCCTCAACCCACACATCAGTTGGACATGAAATATCGGAATTATGGCTCTAGGAACTCCAATTTCCAAAATAGAGTCTTATTTCGCTTATGCGCAAATGTGCATTCACTTTTCTTAAAAAATTAAAAAAAAATACGGGAATGCTTCCCACATGGCTTCCTTGTGCTCCCATGTAGCATCTTCAGGACTGTAATAGGTCCATTGAACCTTTACTAGGCCTATGTATTTGTTCTTGATCACTTTGATTTTTTGGTCCAGGATGTGCACTGGTTCCATTTGGAAATCCCCTTCTTGTTCCACCTAGATCACATTCCAATCAATCACATGATTAGGATCAAACACATAATTTTTCAACAAAGACACATGGAACACATTATGAATTCTCATGGATATAGGTAATGCTAACATGTATGCAACTTGTCCTATCTTTTCTAAGACCTCAAAAGGCCCACAATATATCACTTCCAACTTTGGGCAACTTCCCAATTTCAATGGGCTTCTCTTGGCTTTATCTTTTAAAAACACATGCTCTCCCACTTTGAATTCTCTATTTTTTCTCTTTCTATCAACATATCTCTTCTACTGATCTTGTGAAACTTTTAAATTCTACCTTATTTTTACCATTTGTTCCTTCATTTCCTTTAACAATTTTGGTTCAATCACAACTATGTATGCTGGGTTATCCCAACTTACAAGTGTGTTGCATTTTTTTCCATACAAGGATTCAAATGGGTTCATCGTCAATGATTCATGATACCCATTGTTGTATGAAAACTCAACTAAATGGATATAATCCTCCCACTTAGAAGGCTTGTCCATTACATACATTCTCAACATATCTTCAATTATTTGATTAATTATTTATGTCTACCCATCTAATCCTGGGTGATATGTTGTGCTGAAATTTAAATTTGTCCCAAGTCCCTTAAACAACCCCCTACAAAAATTGGAAGTTACTTGGGATATTGATCTGACACTATTGCCTTAGGCACACCATTTAGCCTAGAAATTCAAGTAAATTTCTACAATATTGGTTTCCTTATGATTTACTTTTATCGGAATGAAATGTGCATACTTTGTTAGTTTTTCCACTACTACCATGATGGAATGATGTTTCCTTAATTTCCTAGGCAATTTGGTAATAAAATCTATAGTAGAAACTTCCCATTTTCATTCAGGAATGGGAAATGGCTGCAGCAATCCTGCTGGATGTCTATGTTCATCCTTTACCTTCTGTCACTCAATGCATTTGGCCAAATAATCAGTGACATATTTCTTCATGTTAGGAAAAAAATATTGGCCTCTTACCGCTGTAATAGTTTTCCGATATCCTAGATATCTTTCATATGGCACATTATGCATCTCCCTTAGAACCAAATTTCTCAATTCCTGATAATTGGAAACATAAAATCTATTCTGAAATAAGAGGATGGAATCGTCCTATTTTGAAATAGAGTTTATGTTATCGATTCTCGGGAATTGAGAAATTTGGTTCTAAGGGAAATGCATAATGTGCCATATGCAGGACATCCAGGATGTCAAAAAACTATTCCAGCTTGTAATCCTTATATTTCTGGTGTATATCATTATGTTGTAAGCTTTCTTTAACTTGCACATAATGTTGATTTGTACTTACAGCCTCTAAAATTCTATCTTGTAAACACTTCATGTACATACTAATGGTTGTAGAGGCATTTTATGCACCATTCTACTGAGTGCATCATCCACCTTATTCTCTTTTCCCCTTATGTGCTTGATATCAAAGTTATATTCACTAAGAAATTCCAGACATCTAATTTGTCTAGCATTTAGTGTTGGTTGTTCAAACAGATATTTCAGACTACCATGGTATGTATTTAATGCACATTCTTAAGGCATGTACTATGGCTACCAACTCTAAGTCATGTGTGGCATAATTTATTTCACGTTCCTTCAATTTTTAGGACTCACAACAAATTACATTTCCATTTTTCATAAGGAATCCACTGAGATCTTCCTTGTATGCATTTGTGCACAAAACAAAATCCTCATATGAATCTGCAACCTTTAAAATAGGTGCACTAGTTAACAAATGTTTAAGCACTGGCAATTTTCTTCACACTTGGCACTCCATTAAAACTTTACTTCTTTCCTTTGCAAAGATGTTATTGGGTGTGCAATTTTGGAGAATCCCGCAATTAATATCCTATAATAACCAACTAGACCCATAAATGATATAACCTATGAAATATTTGTTGGCGCTGACCAAATCTTGATTGCTTCAATATTTTTTGGATCCACTGCTATGCCCTCTTATGAAACAATGTGACCCAAATAATGGATCTGCTTTTGATAAAATGTGCACTTACTCAACTTGGCATACAATTAGTTCTCTCTCAACACTTGTAGCACCATCCTCAAATGTCTCTCATGATCTTGTTATGTCTTGGAATAAATAAGTATATCATCCAAGAACACAATTATGAATGTATCCAGGAAATCTTTGAACATCCCATTCATCAAACACATAAAGGTAGCTGGTGCATTTGTCAAACCAAAAGGAACCACCACAAATTTATAGTGTCCATACCTTTTCCTAAAGGTTGTTTTTTTAGTGTTTTCTTCTTTGATTCTCACCTAATGATAGCCTGGCCTCAAGTCAATCTTGGATAACATATTTGCTCCTTTCGTCTGATAAAAAAGATCATCAATCCTTGGAAAAGGGTATTTATTCTTTATTGTAACCTTGTTCAACTATCTGAAGTCAATACATAACCTCAATGTTCCATCTTTCTTCCTGACAAAAAAAACTGGGGCACCCCAAGGAGAGACACTTGGGTGTATGTACCATTTCTTTAGCAACTCTTCTAGTTGCATTTTCAAATCTTTTATCTATGGTGTGCTCATTCTATAGGGAGTCATAGATACTAGGGAAGCTCCTGGAATTAAGTCAATTGAGAAATCTATGTCCCTCTTTCGTGGAAATCCTGGTAACTCCTCAAAGACATCTTTATACTCTTTCAAGATTGGATAATCTTTGAGACTTGGCTCTATATCCTTCATTGTCTCTTCCATATGGGCTACATATCTCTAGTACCCTTTTCTAAAACTTATTTTCAGCTGCAATGCTGAAATCTCTCGGATAGATATAGGCCTTGGAATACCTTGCACTGTCCTTGAATCCCCTTCTTCATCAAGACATGTGACTTTTTTTTTATAACAATCTAAAACATCACGATGGTTTTCTAGCCAATCCATACCAATCAAGTAGTCATAAGACCTCGATGGTATGATGTTCAAATCTTCCTTATCGTTAGTTCCATTCATATTTATAGGGAATTATTTAACGAGATCATTAATTCTTCTCTTGGTTCCAGTAGATAGTTGAACTAACTAAGACTTTTCATGCTTAATTTTGTTCAATTTAAATATTTCAATTAGCGTTGGATTTATATAGCTATGACTAGCTCCATAATCAATTAAAATAGATATGGGGTGATTATCAATCTTACCTAATGATATTATACTTGTTTATTGTCCAAGGTTTCATAGATCCTTGGCATGCTTTTCCCCATGTCCTCTATTGTCTCCTCCTTCTTGATGCTATGTAAAATATTCATCTTATCTCCTCAGTGAGGAAAATATTTATACATGTGATCTCCTTCACATATCAAATACTTTATGGATTGATGCCTTGACCTCTTTCCCAAAGACTCTGCCATTTTATGATTATCTTGAGATGGTTGTCCTTGCTAATATGATTATGATCCATTTCTGATGAAAGGTGGCTTAAATCCCTTCTTCCTTTGATCCATCCTTACTTTCTTCTTGTCATCCCAACTCCTTTGGAAAGTTGTATTTACTCTATTCTTTTCATAAAAATAATTTTCCTTCCTTATGGCTTCTTCTAAATTCCTGGATTCATCAAACTGGATTTTTTCGTTGTAAAAGTATGGCAGTACACTCAGGAACCTTTGAATTTTGAACTTCTCATCTTTAATGAAGCTCACATACCTGAGAAGTTCCAAGAAATTTCTCTCATATTCATCCATGGTGATGTTCCCAAGCTTAAGTTCAAAGAACTCTTGCACCTTCCTTTCATCATATTTCTCTAACAAATACTTTTGCTGAAAATATTTCTTGAATTGCTTCCAAGAAATTATTTTCTCATCAAGGTGCTTAACTTGCTTCAGCTGGACCCACCACATATATGCCTTCCCTTGAAGGTGGTAGGATTCAATTCTAGCTTCTGCATTTGATGAGTAGTTATGAAATTGGAAATATTTCCTCATTCCAAGAAACCATGCTTCTGCATCTTCACATTTCTTGTTTTCTCCATCAAATGATGGTGGCTTGATTTTCCTCAATTCCCCTTGCAAGCTATCTGACCCATGTCTCCTTCTCTGATGCCTGACAAGAGATATACTTGGGGTACTTACCGACCTTGATCATTCATATGTTTTTATAGTTTAGTTCCCTAGGGAATGATGATGTTGATGTCTACTAATACTCCTTGATCATTTAGATCCTCCATGATTATCCCTCCTATTGTGAGGCCCAAACACCTTCACTTGCTTGGTGCTAGATTCTTTCCTTTTTCCTGAATCCTTGTTAAATTTGTTTTGTATCATATTTAGGCCTTGAAGTATCTCTTCTTGAGCCTTCATGTTCCTCTCATTATCGGCCCTATATCTCTACACTTATTTTCCCAGGATTCTCATAGAAGCAGGCTCTTGCCTATCTCTTCTTCCATTAGACTCAGTTTCAACATTACCCATGTTGACATGCAAACCTATAAATTCTTTTTCATGGCTGTAAGGACCGTGAGAATCCTCCATATCTCTATTTATCATGTAGTAACTAAAGTATGTTTTTATGTATCTCTAATTCTACAAGAATGTGCATGCAATAACTTTTGTTAGAGTTAAGCATATTGCAAAATATTTATTAATTAGATTACATGTCATTGTTCATTTCAAATTATGAATATTATTAATGCATTATTCTAGAATATTATTTCTTAAATGCATTCTTCTCTGAAACAAGTTTCCAACGGTTGTGCTCATGCTTCATTCTGAGTTCTGAGTGAAAAGTTACAACATCCACATGTTGTAATTTCCACTTATTTACTGCTACAACAACCTATTTTTAAATTTCTAAGAAAATACAACACTCAATTCAAAATTTTGGGTCGACAAATGTCTTCTACTCCACAATACCTTTCCAATGACTATTTGTTTTCTCAAATCTGAGCTCCGAGATGAAAGTTATGGTTCAGAGATGTTTGACTATTTTACCCAATTTATCCATGTATGCTACAAGAGTTATCTGTTAAGAACCAAATACTTGCATACAAAAACACCACAAAGATTCAGAGAAAAATATAGAAAACCACCACTTTATTATATCAAACCCTTAGGGTATGGAAACACCATACAATTGATCCTATTATGGAAGGGATCATCTCCTGTTGACTTGCCTCTTCGAGGGGGCATCCTCCTATTGAGCTACCACTCGCAATACAATACTTCTTTTCATATATCCCATTACATTTCTTGAACCCATTTATATAGTGTTACCATCACCTAAGAACATTCTAGAGGAGGAATCTTCTAGAAGCAGAACCTTGTTAGAACTCCTCTTACATTTATTATATCTAACTACCACAATGGACCTTTTTTAATAATATAGTGGACCTATTCCACCTTACATTGAATGACCTCCACTACCTCTCTAGCTACCTAACATTGAACCTTCTAAGAACTCATCTTACATTTATTATATCTAACTACCATAGTGGGCCTTATTTAATAATATAGTGGACCTAGTCCACCTTACATTGAATGGCCTCCACTACCTCTCTAGATACCTAACATTGAACCTTATAAGAAGTCCTCTTACATTTATTATATCTAACTACCAAAGTGGGCCTTATTTAATAATATAGTGGACCTAGTCCACCTTACATTGAATGGCCTCCACTACCTCTCTAGCTACCTAACATTATATTTCACTCCCAACACATTTTCAAGGATCCATAATCTGATTCTGACTCCACAGTTAGCTTCTATGGGTCATGATATTTCCATCGACTACTCCTATGGCCCAAACAGATTTCTCAACATGAAGTTATGTCTTCTGGAAGTAAATCTGGTGCCAAAATTTTACCCTCACTGTTTTGGCTGTAACTTTCTCATACGAGCTCTATTTTACAAACCATTTAGATAGTTGGATATATTTATTTGAGTCCTTTTATTTGAGATGTAGAGACCAAGTGTACCTTGTTACAATTTGTTTTTGTGGGTTTCGACTACCTAAAAATGTCGTTTAGGCCCTAAAAATGCCCCGCAAGTTAATGACCTTCAAAAATATGAAAAGTTCGACAATCTTCATATCAAACTGAATGTTTTACTATGTTAACAACCCATTAAATCTTACTTGTTGATCTCAAATCAAGAGAAACAAAAACCATTGATCTCACTCTATCGGCCATCAATGATTAACATCCTCCTTTGGGCGCGCAAAACATTTTCTCAAAACCGTCGACTCGACTGTTGGCCATCGACCCAACTCCTCGATGTATGATTTGTGCACAATTCTAAATTAGCCTATTCGAACGTCGATTGTCAGTGATCTTTGTTGACGAATTAAAACTCCTTAATAATTCGATCGATTCTTGACCATTGGTCCCTCGATGATCGACGATCTCGAGGATGTCGAAAACACTTCCCCAAATTGGTCGACCTGACCATTGGCCATCAACGACTTCTGTTGGCTAGCATGAATTGACACATGGATGCTGACATGGAATGACACATGGATGATGAAATCATCATCCTCTTTCCTACATTGACCATCGACCGATTCTCTTGCGTGACCCAAACTCCTCGCCAAGTTGGTCAATGCTCGACCATTAGCCCAATGACCATCGAAGAATTGTGTCACTTGTTTTGAAACACTTCACCAGATCAACCAATGCGACCACCGACCTATCAGCCATCAATGATTTCCATCATCGATTGAAAACACTTAAGTGGATTTGGCCAACCCCCAACCGTCGACCATCCAATATTAGAGATGAATTATGGCTGACAAAACTCTTTGTGATTTTGGTCGACCTATCCATCATCCTTTTGAACATCAATAAATTTCATCGACTGTCAAAATGTTTCACATAATTTGGTCGATGTCGATCGTCGGCCATCGACAAGTTTTGTTGGAAAACCTTGCCACTTATAAATTTTGGCCAAAATATTCCAATCCCCAACCATTGGCCATCGAAAATTGGATATTCCTTCAGCTGCACCCACTCTTCCCCCAACTCTTCTATTCAACCATCGACCATCAGTGAGTTCTACCGACTACTTAAAACTCACTGCAAATATCACTGATTCGACCATCGGCAGATTCAATTGGGAAACTTCAACACTTAGTAAATTTTCAAGTACAGTCCAACTGAATATGGACCGTCGATATCCTTCAACTTCTCCTAACTCTACTAACTCTTGTCCATCATTCATCGATGTTTTCTCTTCATGAATTTCCAACACTTTTCCAAACTCGTTGATCTAATCCATCGATCGTCGACGGGTTATTTTTTCAAGCCTCACACTTAGAAAAAAATTGATAAAATACCCAGGTGAATATGGGTCATCGATCTCATCCATTTCACAAACCTCGAAATGATTTTTATCCATCGATCTGGTAACCTTGCCAAATTTCGAAATCCTTATAAATTTTAAATTTATCAAAACGGATCTATGTCGTTGATCGCAAGATCAAAAGCAATCTTGGTCGTCGATTCTTTAAACTCTACTAGCTCCGTCGAACTCCATTAAAACATGAAATTCGAACTTGTAGACTGAATTTAACTCTGCAATATAGCTATTTGAAACCATTAAAATGTATCAGGAAATTTTGGGAAACTAATTTTGATTTCTCCCACGAAATTGGGGATTTTCACTATGTTTTTCCACCATTTTCCCCTACTCACTCAGACCAAAGTCTATAACAGAGAATTTATCCAAATTTGTGTTGGTTCTTGGCCCATACGGGTCCATTATGGAACCAGTAGCTCTGATACCACTTTGTAATGCACTCATCCCCTAGCTGGGTCACATCACTACTAAAACGATCCAATAAAATTTTTGATACCAATTAAATGCGAAAATTAACATACAACAAGAAATAAAAGTTCATCAGTTGTCCATGTTCTACAACATTGTAAATACAGTTTCTCAAATTTGCATAGAAATAGATATATAACATAGAATATCATTCCACCATATAAAAATGTATTTAAATGCATTATTATTATCATGACAAGTAACATTAACCAAGCTAACTCGGAGTAGATTCAAAACAAATATACATATTAGAATTTAACACAATTAAACACATCAATTAGAACACTTATCTTATAAAATGTGTAATCCACTACAGAGGACATTCATTCCTCCTAACTATAGCCTTTCTTTTCTAGTTCTAAATAACAAGACACCCTCGAGTTGGACCTATGAATCCACAAGAGACAAAGGTCCCTAAGGTTGGCTACTGTCCCCCTTTCAACAGTTAAACTCTTAACTAATTCCATTCCACCATCAAGCTTCCCCTCAACCCGCACAAACCAAGGGAGGGAATCCCCCTTCACTGCTCACAGTCCCTCAGGCCTTTCCACTCCACTCTAGGGCTTCCAACATAGGTTGGACAAGAATTTTGTTTGTTGGGACTTCAGGAATTCTACAACTACAACAAAAATTCACCCAACGGCCAAAATGCATACTCCTTGGATGAATTTAGAACAACTCATCACTCCCATGAACATGGCCTCTTTACCCACAAAATTTTAGCTCCAAACAATAGCCAAACATGTCACAATAGCTACCTACAAGCTCCCACAATTAGAACTCTATTGTTGGTAAGAAAACTCCATGTAAAAATAACTCTTTGTGCAAAAACGTGAATGTGTGAAAACTGGTCCCCTACCCATATGAATTTCCTCTTTTTCTCTTTATTTCTTGAATTTCACTCTTCCCAAGCTAATTGTACTCAACCCCCATTCTCTAAAAAATTATGGGAAGTGACTCTCACACCAACCCTTTTACATGAATTCAATGATTGGGCTCTAAAACACTCAACAACTAATGGAAGGTTCATGGCAAGGATAATTTAGAGAAAATAGGAAATGGGTTTTGGTTTAATAGATATGGGTAACTCTCCCCCTTGGACCCCTACCCTCTCTTGTGGATACTTAGCCCCCAATCTTCGTTTGTTTTTTTCTACAACTGGTAATACATTTTATTCATCATATTTCAATTTACATTGTTTACATATTGGCTCATGGCCACACATCACATTTACAATATACATTTCTTAGCTCTTGGCCACATGTTGTATTTACAATACACATCACTAGTTTGGAGTTTGAGAATGGGGATGTTACACAATCCTTCAAACCCTAGCAAGCCTCATAGCATCATTCCCATAATGTAATCACTAACGACAACATCCATTGATAGTAACACCCATTCAAGACAACACCCACTAAAGGAAACATCCACTCACAACAACATCAAAACTTCATAGCAGAGAATACAACATCATCACAACCTCATGACAACATCACAACCTTCAAATACAATCTCAAAGCCACTTCTTAAATCTGCATACAAAACTGCTTTGAGCTGTACCTCAAATCTACAAACTTATAAGATTCGCCACGAGTTCAATTTTACTTTTTTGATTATGAAACTTAGACCTCGAATATAAATATATATTATCCTTCTAACGCAACATGTGAAATTCAATTTGGACCTAACAAGCTTCAAATGTAACTTTTTTATCTGAAACACCTGTTTGGGACTAGTTTTTGGATTAGTCACAAACCCTGAATTCCAACAAGTATACCTTTGTACCTGTAATGAATTAGGATCTAAAACTTGTACCCAAGTGTCTTCAATATCTTCTCTAAACTTCCTCCAATTTTTTGTTCTTGAATCATTCCCAAAAATAAGTTATAACGAAAATGGAAAGATGACTTGTTTTGAAGGAGAAAACCTTAGTTGTAAAAATCTCAACTTCCACTAAGTATAACTCCAAACTTGTAATGATTGAAGACATTCAATTCATACCTAGTAGTTAGCTATCTCTTTTGAAACACCTCCAGGTTTCACTATCTGAATTGTTCTATAAAAAAAATTATATAAAAAAAATCCAAGATGACCTTCAAAGAAAAACCTTAGAACAAATCTTCACAAGACTTCATCTTCCTTTGGAATTTTTCCCTTCTTAAGAGAATCCTTTAGAATTCTATTGCACACCAGAAAAACACCCAAACACCTTGAGCACACCTCAAACTTTATTTCTTCATTGGTTGGACCAAAAATGTGAAATTCTATTATGTATTTATAATAATTTTGTCCCCCAAAATTAGTTGAGTCGACCTCATTTTTTTGGCGGAGTTGTCAGATGGAAAAACACATATCTACTCATTATTAGGGAGTTAGAGGGACTTCCATATACTATTGGAAAGGTATCAGAATAATATTTACAACCATGTAACTTGTTCTTCCATTTGAGTTAGTTATTTAGAGTAAAAATTCCCTCAATTATAGGGTATCCAAATTGACCACAAATAATACTTTCAACAATCTCCATTTTGCAATATTTATCTTGGACATTTGTAGGATTATTCACTTGAATTTAGTTTATTCTTCACTTTATTTTAGGGATTCTCCAAGGCTCCATTTGTGTACAACTCAAATTGGGTATGTGGAAACATCCACCTGTTATCTCATCTTGTGAGGACCATGGTTAAAAGCTACGCCATAAGGGGACTACTTTGGAGTTATATAAACTTATGTCAAAGATCCTTCAAGGAAATTCAAGGCTTATTCAAGTGGAAACATAATTAATTCTTCAAGGGATTCTTCAATTTTCTTTGACATTAAGTTTTCCTCATGGCTTGACTACTGCATGTTGGATTCTCAAAGCTTCATCAACATGTCTTCAGGGATTTTTCTCTTTGCTTCATGGCTTCAAGGCTTCTTTACTTGGCTTCATGGCTTCAAGGATTCTTCACTTGGATTCATGGCTTTGATACTCAAACAATATAAAGGTTTCTTTACTTGGATTCATGTCTTGAAGGATTCTTTACTTGGATTCATGGCTTCAAGGCTTCTTCACTTGGCTTCATGTCTTTGATACTCAAACAATATCCATTTTTCATTGTCACATGATCATCATCACTGTTACATCCTTATCATTATTTCCACATCATCATCATCGTTTCCACTTTGACATCAATGACAACATTTTCTCAACAACCTCTTGAGCCCATAAAATAAGGCCCACTCTGAAAGATAAGATCTCGACCTACTTTGTTTTCAAATAAAAAGACATAAAAACCCTTACCACAAAAAGCAGAGGACATCTTACCTTGAGTCGTTTTTATCCAGTTCAGATCCATCCATTGGGCCATGGTACTTGGGGATGAGAAAAGACCAGTAAACTACCCAATGAGCCCATTTTCACCCAGGCACATAGCAAAAGGATGAGAGGATGAGGAATGCACCAGAACCTTTGGTATTTCATCCATATGTTTGACAAAGCAAGTGGGCGCAAACTTCACTGATTTAGAATAAGATGTGATCAGATCCTGAAACGCAACAATATTTGGTGGTGGAGGATACACCAGGGGGGATCCTCCCCCCAATCCCGAGGCCATGCCTCATATCATACACAAGAAATATCGATGAGCACGAAAGAGCACGGTTGTAGAAAAACCCTAGCCACTAAATTAGAATACTAGACTCTATACCTTCCTATAATAATGATGTCATTATTTGTTACTAAGCACCAGAGCATATATTATATTTAAATTACTGGTTCATATATTGTATTTAGATCAACGATGCATATTGTAAACATGTGCACTGTAAAAAATTTAAACAATAAATATAATCAATCATATGTTTATGTCATTTAATGAATTGTGCTTTTTCACAATATTTGGCATCGATGCTTCAATATAATTAATAGGTAGTGATGCATATAACTCCTTAAAACACATCGTTTTCTATATCATGGCATGCATTGTTTAGTGAGTCCATAAGAATAGAATGTATCGATATGCATATATTTTATTTAATTGTTTTTTTTACAAATTTTCAATTAATCATCTCAAAATCAAATATTTTTTATAAAATATTGGTTTTGTATTTTTGTTATTGCATTTTGATATAATTGTTTCATTAATGTGTTTTCTAATGCAATAAAATAAGAAAACCATTTTATTATATATGAATAAGAGACCCATTGTCATACAAAATGGGACAACGTAGAGGTCCAAAATAATCAAAATGCAACCAATATGTAATTGTTACACTTATTGGTAACATGTCCTCATGCACTTGAGACATTATGTCAAGTACATTAAACAAAATCCCTAATTTTCAAAAACAAATATTCCAAAACATACAACTTGCAGTAACATTCAATCATATTGATTGTCATTCATCACTTGAACTATTGTCATCACTTGAGCTACATGCTTGCTTCATCTCTTCACCATTTGTAGGTGATATTGTACTTTGGTTATTTAACCTAATTTTTTCTTGATTGACTTATTTTTTATGTTCTGCCTCTTCATATTCCATCTACAAACATAGAAATAAAGTGTAATATAGATAGATAGATAGATAGATAGATAGATATAGATATAGATATAGATATAGATATAGATAATAGAATATACATGATTTTGTAAATAAAAAAATGTACCATAGAAGTGAGTCTTTCATAAACAATACACATTCTTTTGAAGCCATGATTCATGCCTTCTCTCAAAATATCTTTTGTTGGTTACACTCCATACTTTGTTTCCTGCATGTTTAATACACCATAATAAAGCACAATCGATATAATCAATATAAAGGTTTCTTTTTGTTCATTAATTATAAAAAAAGGAAGCTAAACAACATAGCTACTTACAAATTGTTCAATTAAACCTTGATACTTCAACATATAATCACAACCCATACTTAACCCAATGTCTAACAATTCATCGGTTGTCTCCTATTTATATGTTAGAACCTATTAGAAGGTATTCACAGAAAAGTGTAAACTAATTAATTAAATACAAAGATCACAACAAACATGAAATATTAAGTAAGGACAAAAACGTAAGTACTCACAAAGTTTATGATCAGCCCTTTTATTCCTTGTCATCCCATCTTATGTGTTGAATGGGTTCCATTTTTTTTCTTTTCTGCAACAAAAAAAAAAAATAGCATTTTATACAATAATTAATTTTGATGTACATAAAATAATAAATGAATTATTACATACATATGATGCACATTGTTGTTGGGATGACTCCTCAGATGATGCAACTACGTTAATTTCTTTTACCATCTCCTTCTACACTTTTTTGGACATTCCTACCGGCATGTATTGGTTTTTCCCTCATTGTCCCTTGGAATTTTCATAATCTCCCTAAGAAAAGAAAAAAGATAGGAATTATCGGATATAAAAATTACAATTTCATTTTTACAAAATAAGATATCGACGCATATAATAAATCAATATGCACCAATGCGTTAATCACATGACTACACACTGCTATATGATAATAGTGCCTAGGTGAAATAAAATATGTTTGTTTAAAAATTGTTCTATCATGCGGTGCTTTATAAATTAATAGAATCACTAGCACCTAAATACTATTTATTTCACACCATCGACTCATGAACAAATTTAAAACATGACGGTTTTGATATTAAAAGCAATATTAATTCCATTTTAAGCTTAGTGATGTTGTTGACATGGACATGTGCACTGGTTCTCTATACATATACGGTGCATACCACTAACCACAAATGTGTTTAAAAAAAATATTATTTACATTTTAAATTTAGTGGTGGCGTTGACATGAACATGTGCACCGATGGTATATCCCTGTACAGTGTGCACCACTAACCGTGTAGGCATTTAAAAATAATAATAATAGATATATTTTGGTTTGGGATCAAATTCAATGAGTGATCCCGTTGCAATAGATACCAAACACCCCATATAAGTAACAAAACCCTATAAAAACATATTTCTTAAAATAAAATTTCATTATGAAATATAAAGAGGGAAAGCAAAAGAAACAATAAGGAATCTAGGACTTCCAATATCAAAGGTAACTATGAAACCTTTTTTTTTTAGAATGCACTGAAAATTGCTTCAATCAAATAGGGGAAAGATTAAGATGACCAATAGAATGAAATAACATATCTAAAATTTCTCCTCTGTAGATTTGTATGTGACCTACGATAATCCCTTTCGAATCTGGATCTTTAAAAAAATCCACTCACTCCAAAGTCTTTGCTGGTAATGTTGGCAATTTGGTTGTCATTGATGTCAACCTTGATAAATAGGTGAAGTATCATTTATTGATTGGTTTGAGAAGAATTTTCAATATTCGACATATTGTTATGAAGGTTACTTCAATACTAGTAGAAAGATAATACTGACTAATATATTGTATGATCTTGATACACTCATTCTATATTGTATAAGGTTGAGATTGTGTCATTAACATCCATGCAGAAAAGAAGAAATTATGAAGAAAATGTATAGATAAAAAGGGTAAATGGATAATCCAATATGGATCCATTCAAATCACAAATAAAGAAGTTAATAAGACATGGTTCATTAAAAGTAATTCAGAAAATATCAATTGAAGAAGAGTCCAGAGATGAGACAGAATGTCAATGGTGGATGTTTGGTGAGGAAGCATTAACACCATCGAGTCACAAGTCGAGTCGATTCAAACAATAATAAGGTCAACTATCTGGAATTTGATCGACTGCAAGACGAGTCAAAGACAAGTCAATCGACTGCAAGCCTGCATATTGATGGAAGTTGGAGAAGATAAGTTGATGGATTTAAAGATGAGTCGAAGATAGGTCGACCAACTAAAGGTTGAAGTTGAAGGAAAATTGAGTCAGTAGATACAAGTCGACCAAAGCAAGTCGAGACGACCAAAGTCAAATTTCTCAATTCAATTTTATTCCAGGTCGAGTCGATCCAAGAAAGAAGTAACCTAAAGGTAGAAGTCAAAGAAAACTTAAATACAAGTCGGGTTGAGGCTGAAGCAAGATGGATCAACTAGAATTGAAATACTCAAGTCAAAATTTCTCCTAGT
The DNA here is from genome assembly GCA_009831015.1 of Picea engelmannii. NCBI lineage: Eukaryota > Viridiplantae > Streptophyta > Pinopsida > Pinales > Pinaceae > Picea > Picea engelmannii. Next base: position 104,734 of record ML821283.1, read on the forward strand.
TGAGTTGACCAAAATTATGTTTGTTGATCGAAAGAGGAAGCAAATACGAAAAAGGGTAAAACCAAGTCAAATTTTTAGTGACTAGCACTTGAGAGGGAACCGATTTTAATATAACCATCAAGTAAAATATTTATAAGTTGAGTTTAAATGATCACCAACAAAGGAGATATGTGGAGGTTGATTAAGACATTCACGAAAAGGTAATATGTAATGATGTTGATCTGGCATTCAATGATGAAAGGAAAATATGTGCAAGTTTTCTTCAAAGAACTGCCTATACCGGCCACCTCGCACACTTTCTTAGGAAATTTCTCGCATATCAGCTAATTGGACATTTTATGGAAAAAAACCATGTTGTATAATTTTAAAATTTGTTTTCATCTCTCCATAATCTTCATATGAATTTTTTTTTCTAAATTGGTGTACGAAAGTTAATTAATAAAAGTAACCATTAGTGTGAATTAAATGAAAGGGTGCAATGTTTCATTCTAAAATGACACATTGCTTCAAAGTGGCACCCTTTGGAGGACTATATAAGTAAAGAGATATGAAGGGAAGAAGGTCTCTTGGTGGACACACACACACACATATATATATGAAATTTCATTCTATCAGGTTGGTGCTTGTTTACAAGTTGAATCTTATCATGAGGATTGGATTCCTCACATCTCAGTTGGATCTTATATCAACAAGATGGGTCTTGTTATGAGGGTTGG
>ML821284.1:18698-42967 GCA_009831015.1 Picea engelmannii
CAATCCTTTGATATATTCCTCAAGGGAAAGACTTTCCACACCATCATCAAACCTAGCACACAAGAGGGTTCTATAATTCCCATAATTTCAGACCACAACTTCTGAAATCATGAGATGACACAATGATAAGTGTGTTTCCTCATTGGGGATTCACCTTTATTTATATAAGACTTGTCACATCAAATGATATGTCTATCAACACAATTGGTCCGACATCAATAACTTAAAATATAAATAATAATTACCATATTAATTATATTTTACATTAAGGTGGGTCCGACTTGTACCCTTTACATAATCAATATGGTTACATGTAAGTCTGACTCTTGAAAAATATAGAAATTGATCCCATACACCCAATAGTGCTCAACCATTAGGGGCACAAGCATAGTTTCTCAGCCGCAAGGATGTCTCTCTATCTCACTGCATCTCACAGGAGAACCACACTCACTAGTGCTCAGCCACTAGGATGACGTTCACCTGTGTGCATCTGCAGGAATGTCCAAATCAACAGATCTTTTTTCTCGCCGCGTTAAACAAGAGGGTCATCTAGAGTTCAACATCTAAAATCTCTACTCATAGGAGGATAATACATCATTTTCATCTCTATCTCATAACAATGCACCGAACTCATGGGAATTCACATGTTCACCTTGTGCTCATCCACAAGCATGTCCAACTTAGCAGATCTCCTCTATCAATGTGTTACACAGGAAAATCATCTAGAGTTATTATCAACTCTTTCTAAGGAGGATCCCATCATTGCATTCTAGCTCTGTCTCAGATAGGAACCACACACCCATCTCAGGGGATCTCTCTCAGGTCTGGGTCCTGGAGGATGTCTCATGCAACTGTAATCATCAACACTCCCTCTCAGTGAGGGAGGCATTCTCCATCAGGCAAAGTCTCACATGGAAGTATTCAAAATTCGTCTTGGCTGTAATCATCAACACTCCCTCTGAACTAGGGAGGCAATCAAACTAGTTCCTCACAGAAGTACTCAAACTTCGTATTGGAAATTGGTTTGGTGAAGATATCCACAATCTGCTCATTTGTAGGAATATATTGTACGTGTACTTCTTTCCTCTGTAAAATGTCTATGATATAAGGATATTTTATCCCAATGTGTTTCGATCTATAATGAAACCCATGGTTCTTAGAGAGATTCACATGGATATGGTTATCACAAGTAATAATAGGATCCATCTCATGATCAAATAAATCTATCAAAAGACACATTGCTTCACAGACTTCCACATTCAATGCTATATACTCTGCTTTTGTGGTACTCAAGGCCACAAAGATTTATTTCTTGCTGCACCAGGAAACCATGGTAAACTCCAAGGTAAAAAAACAACTGAATGTGGTATTCCATTTCACTGTACTCTTTTCTCAATATGTATTGGCATATCCCTACAAATTGAAGTTCACTCTGGATACATATCTCAGGCCATATCCAACTGCGCCTCGTATATATATCTCAATACATGCTTTATTGTTATCCAGTGAGTCTATCTCGGTTGAGTCATGGATTGACTAAGCACATTTGCTACATAGCATATATCAGGTCTGGTGTTAACCATTTACATCAATGATCCAATCAGCTGTCGATATACATGTGGATCAATCTTGTCTGAATCATGATCATTTACTTTTCATCAAATCCACCATCATCAGTGTAGACATGGATTTTCATTTTGTCATACTGAACTTCATTAATATCTAATGTATATCTTCCTTGGCTTAGGAAAAGTCTCGTTGTTCCCTTGTCATACTTCATGTCCCAAGAAGTAGTGCATCATACCCAGATCCTTCATCTTGAAATTATAAATCAAATCTTTCTTGTAACAACAAGACTTCTTGAATAAGTCATCAAAATTAGGTTATAGTCTCCAACAATGTAACAGTATAGGTTTGGATCTACAACACTCTTGCTGAAACCCAAACTTCATCAAGAATCCATCTATCTAATGTAGTTTCAAACTCATGGATGGTAGTACAGATGGGAGTGCATCAGGAAACTAGATCAATATGTCTCATCATAGTTCACTCCCTCTTCTTGTGAGAGTCCTCTAACTACAAGTCTTGTTTTATATTTCTTGACACTTCCATTAGCTACATGTCTTTCTACCTCTTGCAGAGTTTGTCAAGCCCATACAAGCATTTTATGGTCTACTGCAAAGTCCCTGGGAATATCAACTGGAACAACTGGATCAATTGTATCAATGATTGTCTCCCTTTGAACTTATGAAGGGGAGAAGGTATTTGTATTTTCCTTATTATAAAATATTTTTTACTTCCTCTGATTCAAGTGACTCCCTCTGAAGTCTTGAAGGAAAACATCTTCCTTTGTTGTTAACCTACCTAGAACAAGGCAAAAAATGAAAGGAAAGAAGACAAGAATATCTCCTAGAGGATATTAATGAGTATATCTCTAGAATCAAAAACATTTAAGGATTGTTGTCACAACTACAACACTTACTTGTAATGTACCATGATAATTAAAACAATCAAACCTGGAGTCTTCACTTCCAGTATGTTGTTTTTTCTGAATGCACTGAGACCTCTCTAGGCCCATGATGTTACCAAGGGTTCCTTCCTCCTGCAAGTACCCTTATGAAAATGATCAAATAATATATATACAAGTGCATACCTAAGAGTGTCAACCAATGGAGGTTTTTCTTGGTTGTCGTAGATTAGAAGGAACATTATATTGTTGTAGATTCTTGTGGCCACCAACCACTGCTATACTTTATAACCAGACTTTCTTTCCTATGTATCCACCTTGTACCATACAAGTTTCTAACAAAGTATGTATCAACCTTGTAGTTGTTGTAGCTGGGGTGGCCTTGTACTTTGGTCTAGTATCGAATTTATGATGCATGTAACTTACTAGATATGCCTAGTTTTGAAATACATTGTTGTCACTTACAACACTTGTTGTCCCAACGTTGTCACAATAGTCCTTTAATCACAGTTCAAGACTTCACTTGATGTCTCATCAAAACATATATGAAGGCTGGCTTTATCTTCTCTCAAGATGGGTATGTACAGTGTTTACACGCTTCAATAACTTGTGCCAAACCTGGCCTTAGAACATCCTTCAAACTAGACCCTACTTTGTCATAATTTCAGTCTTTAAATATGCTTCAAAGAACTTTGATGATAAGGAACAAAAACTGATATTTAAAGTCAATTAAAAAGTTATCACCATCCTAGCTTCTATCAAGAAAAACATTTGTTGTAGTGTTTAATTGTCAAGTAAAGAGAAAGGACTTTATGGTTCCTGGGATTTTCATTGAAATGGCTTCATTTTTCTAGAAACATAATTGAGAACATGTTTTTTTACAATTTCTTGCTACATCTTTTGTTAACCTTCCATTAATTTTAATATATGCAACTAAATCACCACGAGAAAAATACTCCATAAAAAAAAAAAACATTGATGTGGATTTCTGACAAAGTCATACAATCCTATAATGTTCGAATGGTCAATTTTTCTCAGAATATCAATCTCCAACAATTTTAAAATCCCGCCAATTTCAATTTTTTTTAATGCCCTTTGAGTATGGCACAAGGAGCTTGAGATCGAATTTTAGGTCTTCTTACTAGACAAGGGTAATGTCCCTCCATCTCTGTGGTCTGCTACAAAAATAACAGGCCTAAAAAACTTCACTTTACTGCTCATAAAATTTAGTTTTTGCTACCATCCTTGGCTTGATCCTTCTCCTCCTATAGGTATATTGGCACAGGGGTAGACCAGGGTTCAAATATAACAATGCACCAACAAACCATAACTATTGACCCTTTCGATAACACCTGTGAAGCAGATGAAGTATCACCTGAACCATAAATATGGGGGTTGCAGGACACAGGTGTCTACAACTAGAGGAAGTGCAAGATTATTCCAGAATAACAGCACAAGACAACCTAGAGATTATTAACCATATTATGTTTAGCTTCGTGAAGTTATTTATATCTCATTATCTTCAATAGTAACAATAACAATGCATAACAATATAACATATATAAAATACAACAACATGAACCACAAGAACAACAAGATTTACATGGTTCACCCTCTCCCTAGGGCTATGTCCACAGAACTCTGTTTATTGATATAATAGGTAAAAATACATAGTTCTATCTATGGACTTAGCTACAAATCATTCTCTCTCTTCCATTTTATTCCCTCTCCCTGTTAACCCAACAATAGAGTAGATATTCGCACCCAGCTGAAGATATCCAAATTGTTGCACCTCTTTTGTCACCTAAATGAGAAAAATAGGGGTGCTTACAAGCCCAGTTGGGTCAGCTAGGCAAGACAACAGTAGAGGAAAGAGTTAGAAGTGTAAAGCATAAAGGATAAGCAAAGAATTAAACTAAGAATGATAAAGACAATTAAACTATAATGCATACGGACATAAGAACAAGAAACAAACAAGGATTATGCCACCAATGGAAAGGATTGTATTAGTGGAAAGAAAACACCAAAGAGAAAGGGAGACTTTGGGTCCCCTCTTCCTCCAAGGGAGGACTCTTGGATCCCCAAATATTGAGAACTTCTTACAAATGAGGAACTAGAATGAAATGGTGAAGAGAATCCAAAGCACATTCAATCTAGAGGTGATATGAATGGCTAAGGGCAATGGTGTTAGCATGCTCTTGAAGAGGAAATAGGATCCTCCAAGAGAATATCAACAACATAACAATACAAATGAATTCCCTTGAAAATGTAGTGCACCCATGTCCTCCTTTTATAGCATAAGTTTGAGGCATTATTCAACCAACTTTTAGTGTGAAGAAGGGGCCATTTAGGGTACCCTTAGGTCTTTGACCAGCCACCCAGGCGAATTCATCCAATATTTGGATGTCAAATCATCTTGGAAGCTAAACCAGAAGTTGGTGGGAGGCTAACCAATATCATAAATGTTCCATTTTGAGGGATGGACGGTTTTTTGCATCCACATTCACACATCGTGCACATGTGTGCTTTTTCCTGCGTTTCTGAATGGTGCATGTGCGCGTTCTCCCTGTGTAGTCTTAGCACATGCTAATTTTATTGTTGATTGTATAGTTTTGGGCCTTTTGGAAATGAATTTTTGGCCCATGGGTGAACTAATATTTGTTTGGAGATGCTAGATTCTTGTAACCATTTGTGGACGAAATTTCAGTGATAAGAGATTCCCCTTGACGGATGAGGTTAGGAGCATACATATAGCCGAAATACATCAATGTTTCTTCTACTGAGAGTACCATTGTAAGAAAGAGAGATGAGGAGAGTGTCAAGAGAGATCCATTGGAGGGAGAGGGGAACCTATAGGACCCAAACCTTTTGCAAGGCATAAAAAATAAAACTGTGTACAAATGAGGTAGGCATACCCCATGCTCATGTCATGTAACTCAAAAATGTGTAATACAGTTATTGAAGTGTTGTGTCGGTGTAGATGACTGCAACACCATCATGGGAGTGTTGGTAATGGCAGAGGACCATTCTGATGGTGAATAAAATCTGAAAAGAGGCGATGACACATAGAAGAAGTGTCGAGGATTCGAAGGCATTGATGGCCTAACAATTTTCAGAGGTCTTTGACAAATATAAAAATAGTTGTATGAGTCACAAAGTAAGACCCATCGCAACATGAGAAAGTGTTTAAGTTGAATGTGGTGGGGGTCAATGGAATTAGAGAGCAATGATGGTTCACTCTGTGTCGTCTAAGACTCCTCAATGTAAAGGTAATGAGAGTCAAGATACTTTCGCCCTACTGGAAACTGTGTTGATGTTGACAGAAAGGGAGACACGACCTCGCGAAGTGGATGGCTTCATGAAATCATATCAGAAGAACTCAGGAACTGATGAGTAACATGGAAGAAGTATAGTAGTAGTGAGACTCAAGACTACCTTTGGTTGGGGAGAGATGTAAAGTGGAAGCAACCATGAAATTAAATCTAGTGTTAGCGGGACATCAAAATGAGGGTAAATTGTGCCAGAGGCGTGAAAAAATGGATAAACACAGAGATCAAAATGTGTATGGGCTGTAGGATACTTGGGGTTTATGGATAATGTCATGGATTTCGGGAAGTAAACAATTCCCCAACCAAGGGTGACCAAGGTTGCTTTGTTGGGGAAAGGAAGGTCGCTAAATGAGACAATAGAAAGCTATGAAATTATGGAAAAAGGGTTTGTACAATTACCAAAAGAATAAAAAATAAGTTGGGATAACTGTGAAAATACAGAAATGGGTGCCCCGGTGTAAGATGGCTTGGCCAGATGAGGGCGCAAGTTGCTCGAAAAATAAGTGGAGGGTTGGGGCCTCGTAGGCGGGTTTTTGTATTAAGGAGATGTATGGAGGACAATCTGCGAATGGGAAAACTGATTGTGGGTGAAATTGTTGGTTAATGATACTGTGAAGGTACATTCAAAACTAGAACCATGATGAAGTAACCTGGGAGTCCATTGGGTAGGATAGAAAAATGAGGAGAAGGGGTATGTGGCTAGTTCTCGACAATGTGTAAGACTATCGGGACTCCCATCACTGAGGGGTGAAAACTGCATGAGTGTCAAAGTGCCAAGGGGACTATGAATGGGACAACTCATGTGGGGGAGAGTGATACCAGGTGACAGTACCGAAATGTAGTGGAGGTGACAGTACTGCAGAGATGGAGATAGGGATCCTAGAGGCAAAGATCAGAGGGTGTGATTGGGAGATGCATTTTGATAATCAGAGGGAATGACTACATGCTAGTGTTGATAATATACCTGGAAGGATATTGTTTGATGTGTATTGATCAAGTACATGTACACATGGAAACCGAATACCCAACGTGAAAAATATCTGAAGAGAAAGATCATATAATAGTTATTCAATAATATGTGAATGTAAGCATGCGTACCTGAGTGTTAGATGAGAAAAATACCCCTTGGGGGCTAAGTATGGAAAGTGGCTCAGGGAATGGAATGGGGTAGGTGACGGGATCTTGAGCCCATGGTTGAAGACGGATAAAAAAAATGACATCTGGAGCTCCTGGAAATGAGTCGAGAAATTTCACAAAATGGACTATATATAGTTGTAGGGCCCACAATGCCACCTCATTTGTACCTGCTGTCTTATTGAGGGGACGAGCAATTGTAGAGGAGATTTGGAGATTCGGGGAGTAAATCATGATATAAGACATCTAGGAACCATGGGGGAGTAGGGAATGCCTCAGGTTATAGTGAAAATATATGAACCATATCAAGTGATGGGGTAGTGGTACTCACTAGTTCTGCTGGAGGAAGGGGTGCAGGATTTTGAATAAGGGCCAGTTGGCGACACCTATATTCAATGATAATAGGACATTGATATGTTAAATGATAAAGTGATTCACATAGAGAGCAAGGACATCTCATACGTTTGTTGACTGAGGTCGTTACATAATGGATGTCAATGACATGTGTTGGGGTGGGTTCTTGCTGAAAGCTCTGGTGTACGGCTATTAGCATCTGTTGGAACTGAGTTAACGTTGGACAATGGTGTGTATAATGGCCATATTATGAACATATGGGGCATGCAAATTTGGTTTTCAGTCCTTTGCTACTTGTGTTCTGGGAGATAGTGGCAGTATTGGAGGAAGCGACAAGCGGTGGTGGTGCTCAAGGGGGTTGAATAATATTACGTAACTCGGAGAGATATGGAAAATTGTTGGTGGGGTTTTCATCTTTCGTGCATATCACACAAGGAGGTTGGACACATGGGGAAAGTTGAGAAGTGGGTTCCTTCTTTTTTCATCTGCCCCCAGCTGTAGCAGGGGTGCTAACGAGTGGGGGTGTGGGTGGGATGGTGGGGGTAAGTATGGGAATCTACATCAGTATTCCTTCTATTTGGGGAGGGAAGGATGGTTGAGGGACCATCTCAGGTGGATGTAGATACCATAATAGGATTTCCAACACCATGTTAGGGAGGTTGAGCATTGCGGCTACTTGGAAATCTTGTACACCCGATGGGGGGTAAAAGAAAGGGATTTGGGTAATGGTTTCGGGGATTGTTTCCCAAACTGGGATATGGCCTTGGGGGAGGACAAGATAAGGAATGGTTAGAGATGAAAAAGGTCAAGGACATTCCCGAGGGAGGAGTTTTGTGACTAGTGGGATGTCAGGGATGAAAGAGGCCTCGGTGGGAGGGAGATTATCTTCAATTGTCGTTCCTTTGGTGGAGACGACACATATTTGTGCTAAAGGATGGATGAGCGGTGGTGATCTATGTTATGTCCCTAGCAAGGATGGGTCCTTAAAAATTTCGAGGCCCATATCGATGAGTGGATAGGCATCCATATTAGTGTGGACGAAAGGGAGGATGTTATCGATGTTGGATGAAGGGTTAGGATCATAATTTGATACCTGATCAATGGTAATGATCTTTCCATTATGGGGAAACATCATGGTTCAAAACACATAAAAGGTGAATGCCTTCATAGAATACATGTAGCTATGACCAAACAAAATATTATAGTCGAGTGGGGCATCGATAATCTCAATGTCAATAAGGATAGTTTTTCCCCCGAGTTCAACGGGGACATTTTAGAAGAACCCCTCGGGAGACGAGGGTCGTCCGTCATAATCCCTTAGAGTAATAGCAGATGGTATTAGATCTGGAGAGCCAAGTTTCTACCAAAATGTTTTAGACATGATGCATGTGGTTTCACCTTTGTCAATGATGCAACGGTGAACTATGATGTTCCATATTTTAACCAGTATTTGAAAAGGAACAAGACCGGGGAGATGGGGTTCTCCACTGTCGAGATCAAAGGTGATGAGTCACGTATTTGCAAGATCGACTGCCCCCAGAGTGGAAAGTAATGACTTCCATTGAGTAGGAAATGTTTGAAGAACTTCTAAGACTGACATGGCAGTGGGGGATTGGTCCAAGTCGTCGACTAGACTATAATTGTGGGCTACCCTAGCTTGAGGGTTTTGGACATTCCTTCACAATGGGATGTGAGGGATGCGAAGAGGTGTTTCAGTATTAGGGTGCAGAATCATCAAATGTGGGCTATTCGTGACTAGGGAGGCATCCTAGGTAGTGGGAGTTGGGTCAGAGGGTGCGTTGTATTGACGACTGCACATTTGTAGAAGGACCTCTTCTTCACTAGTGAGGAGGATAGTTTGATCTACCGAAGTACCTGGGTTTTGATATGGTCCTGCTTGTGGTGGGGTAGGGTGCATCTCTTGTTGGGTGTTCATCACCCCTTGATGTGGTATGGGGTTTTGCAACATGGTCGTGGGTAGGTGCTACACATATTGTTGTTGGGCCTGCTGGGGGGAAGGTGGGGCTGGCGGATGTGGTCCATTACCGGATTCTTTCATCCATTTCAAGTCTGGTATTTGGGGGAAATGGTGAGTATAATGGCCATAATCACTGTAAAATGAACAAGGGAATTTTGTCTGAATATTTTTGTTGTTATTTCCTGGGTGTTTGTTGCTATTTCCTCCTTGAGGGTTATGGTTCCCCTGGTTCTAGTTGCCTCCTACAGGTTGGTTCTGGTTTCCTCTCGGTTTGAGATTATTATTGTTTCAGTTTTTCCCTTTCTTTCTGGCATTGTTTGAATGATGGGATGGATTAGCTGTATTTGGCTGTTCAAAATTTCGCTATTTCTGAATGAGAGATGGTTGAACAAAGTTAGCCGCAACATGTGGTTGTCCTTGTGGTGAAGGAATAGGTTGGGGTTGACCAGGAAATGGAAAGTACATATTACACTGTTGTAATGATCCGTAGGATGCATAGGAAGGCGTTGTGTTTTCACTAGTGCTTAGGGTGTAAGAAAAGGTGGAGGGGTTACCAGAACTAAGTTAAGATACGAGGCATATTTTGGGTGGTGGCGGTGGTCCGCTGGTGGGAGGAGGAAAGGTCAAGGGGTATGGTTGTGGATAAGGGGGAGGATTATAATAAGGGGGTCCACCGTATGTAGGTGGATATTGAGGGTTTCCATACATTAGTGGTTTTTGGGGATGTGAATTGTGGTGTGTAGTGGTACCAATCAATCCATATGCTGAGTGAGACATCCTAGGTTTATCCTAGCCGAATGGCATGGGTCTTGAGGCATCAGGTAGTATCGTATACAAGTACCTTGATTGTGAGTAAATGAGTTTGAACTATTAGGCCTTTCTAATGGGTTCTTCTTCAGAATAGGGGAATGCAACAGCTACATCTTTGGCAAGGAGGGAAAAAAGTGATTTGAGGAACCAATTGAGACATTGTTGTGGAGTAGCTTCATCTTTGCAGAGATTACATCACCGATGCCATTCATGAATGTGGTCAGCGATGTGAATGGTGGAGGTTTTTTTAAATTTCGAGAGTAGTTTGAGGTCATTGTCATGATGAATTGGTAGTTTAAATAAGGTCAAGAATGCTTTGGCCAAGGATTCAAAGGTCACATGAGACCCAAATTTTTCTTCTACATGCCACCTAGCTAATGGGCCAGTGAGTTTACGTTGAAATAACTTCAATCAAACGGAATTGTCCATGATGTTTTTTGAAGAGGACCATAAGTGAAAAGTCATGATATGGTTGGTGGGATCGTCTCCCAGTTTTACTTCAAACATGGGGATGTCTAAAGGCAATTTGGTAGGCATTGCTAGCCACGTGGGGTTGTGCAATATAGGATCATTGGTGAGTTTATTTAGATCCGGTATGTTGAGGGGAGACAAGTATGGCATCTGAGGTGGTGGTGGAGGATTATTTCCAGCCATAGTGTGAGTGTTTTGCGTACCTGACCCTTGAGGGGGACTAGGTGGGTTTCTACATCCCCCTTGAGAAGAAGTTGCCCCCTTTCTTCCGTGGAAAGGAGAGTGTGGGGATTTTTGACCTTGGGAAGTGGACCCAGGTAGAGTGGAACCAAGCAAATTTGATCCCAAGACAGTAGCACTCACAGCAGTGTGGGGAAGTATAGCCTATGAGTTGACAAGACTAGGAACTCCCCCTAGAATGGGAGGCAGATTTAGAAAGTATCTGGAACGATAGGGATTCTGTGGGTCCCCTATAATGTCCAACTAGCAAGGTGGATGTGTGAAAATGGTGATGAGAGCAATTAATGAACAAGATACTTTGTATAACTTGGACCTTCACAATATATCTCAGAATCGTATGTAATCCCAATAACATCATACATAAATCAATTGATAAAGAAGCATACATGTGGGTAGGTTGATTTTGTCCATGTGGGAGAACAAAGAAAACAAATGTTCATGACCTAAAAAGACGTAACGTCCTTCCTCTCAAACAACACTAGACCTTCCAATAACACTCAATAGTGGGGTCTGAAGCCACCAAAAGAGGAACTAGTGAAGGATGAAGTAATCATTTATAATGAGGGGTAGAGGGTGCATATCCCGAAAGAGCTGGTGATATTTCCCAATAGCCACACAAAATCTGATCAAGGTGCAATTGCAGCCCACAACTACCACCTGGGTAGATGTCCTAAAATTTGGTCACTAGGTACCTCGGTGAAAGTGAGGCATTTAGATTTTCGGTCGAAGAAATGGGTCACAGGTTGGATCCCGTCCAAGAGGTGGGTGCCTCAAGGGGGGACGCACAGAACAACTAGACCTAGGCCTTCAACCCTTCACGGGTATCTCCCTGCCTTATGGTGTTAGGAACACTTGACTTGGAGGATTTAAAGTTCCCTATTTGACAACTTCTATTGTTTGAAGATGTGAGAACCAGATAATAGGGAGTTATTTGGATGCCTATCCCCAAAATCCTACCTAGACTAAAAAAATTCTTTTGGCACCTCTTGTGGAGGAACATATCGTGATTTTTTAGAAAAAATTTAGGTGTGGTTGTTTGAGATATTGGGGGTGTGAGCCAATATCATTGAAATTAAGTGGGAGTGGGTAGTTTTGTCAAGAAAAGGGTGGGGTGTTTCAAACTCCCTTTGGTGATATGAGAACTGAGTGAGTAGTGAATTTTATGTGTGAATCAAGTGAAAGTGTGCCAATATTTTTAATAATTTAGGTATCACCTTTCTGCATGTGGACTTCTCTTGGTCCTTACAAGTCTTGATTACCTAATTAACTAAATTTCATTGGTACAACCTTGCAGAATTCTAAAGTCCCTAGGAAACTAGCATGTGGACATGTGGGTCCGTACTATTCCTTCAACTCCCTAATGTGATTTAATATAATAAATCTTTGAAACTATCCTAGATTGTGGACATGTGGGCATGTATGGGCCTGTTACAAAACCTTAAAAACTTCCTTAGTGATTTAATCTAAGAAAGTAAATTTCAAAACTATCCTATCTTTGTAGCATGTGAGCATGTATGGGCCCGTTACAATCTTAAGATGTGTTTGAAAAATAAACTAAGAGGAGTCCCAAGGGGGATGTTGTCCTCTCCTAAATATTTTTTCTTTTTTAAGGGAGATGAAATTTTCCTTCAATCTCTTTATGATTCTCAAGATCTCTTTGGGGTGTAAGAGAAGAGCATACTTAATGATTGATATCCAATTTATGGTCCCAATGCAAGTTTTATATGTGATGTAGAATGATTCCAACTTAAACTTTAATCAAAGCAATTCATCCATGTGGAAACATGAAAGTTAAAGAGGAAAAATAATGATTTTTAACCCCGTAAGTGCCTACGTTTTGACTATTACCTTTATATGGAGAGGGAATGTAAGTGTGGTGCAAATTACAATATGCATGGAATCAATTTTAAGAGGGCTATGGACCTTCCACAGATCACAAAAATATTACAATGTGTGTTTTGTTTCATAGGTGTGCAGGCCTCAGAATAGACATAGGCACTCTGAGTGCCAATGCACAAACTAAAAGCGATTTATGGGCACAGGTGCATAGAAGGCGTTGAGCGATATAGTGGTTTTGGTGCACGTGCACTGACGACACATCTGTGGGTTAAAACATGCATGCATGGTCTATTACACAGCCGTGAAGAAGATTTCAGATGAAATTCTCTCTCCTCATCTTTGAACTTGGCCTTTTGTAGGTTGACTTGGGCCGGTTATGATCCCTGCAAGTTAAAGAAACAAAAATAAGAACTAAAATAACCCAAATGGGGTAGGAAATTGATACCTTTCCCCAGGGAAGTCACCAGTCTGTTGCACCTCTTTTGTCACCTAAATGAGAAAAATAGGGGTGCTTACAAGCCCAGTTGGGTCAGCTAGGAAAGACAACAGTAGAGGAAAGAGTTAGAAGTGTAAATCATAAAGGATAAGAAAATAATTAAACTAAGAATGATAAAGACAATTAAATTATAATGCATAAGGACATAATAATAAGAAACAAACAAGACTCATGCCACCAATGGAAAGGATCGTATTAGTGGAAAGAAAAAACCAAAGAGAAAGGGAGACTTTGGGTCCCCTCTTCCTCCAATGGAGGGCTCTTGGACCCCAAAATATTGAGCTCTTCTTACAAATGAGGAACTAGAATGAAATGATGAAGAGAATCCAAAGCACATTCAATCTAGAGGTGATATGAATGGCTAAGTGCAATGATGTTAGCATTATCTTGATGAGGAAAGAGGATACTCCAAGAGAATATCAATAGCATAACAATAAAAATGAATTTCCTTGAAAATGTAGTGCATCCATGGCCTCCTTTTATAGCATAAATTTGAGGCATTATTCAACCAACTTTTAGTGTGAAGAAGGGGGCATTTAGGGCACCCTTAGGTCTTTGACCAGACACCCAGCCGGATTCAACCAAGATTTGGATGTCAAATCGACTTGGAAGCTGAACTAGAAGTGGGTGGGAGGCCGACCAATATCATAAATGTGTTGTTTTGAAGGATGCGTGGTTTTTTCCGTCCACAATCGCACATCGTGTGCATGTTCTCTTTTTCCTGCGTTTCTAAATGGTGCATGTGTGCGCACTCCTTGTGTAGTCCTAGCGCATGCTGATTTTATTGTTGATTGTATAGTTTTGGGCCTTTTGAAAATGCATTTTTTGTCCCATGGGTGAACTAATAGCTGTTTGGAGATGCTGGATTCCTATAACCATTTGCGGACTAAATTTCAATGATAACAAACATACAAACATACACTTCTACAATTCAATCTCTCTAGATCCACACCACCACAAACAACAACAAAAAACCCCTCTCCACTCTTCTAGACCTCTATTTATCCTTCTATAACTCTTAGAAACCCTAGGTCCACATAACCCGCATTTTGAGGACTTCGCCACCATGTCCTTCCTTATTCTTCGTGAGGTGCTCCAACGCACCTATTAGTGTCTTTTTTCACTTGCTAACTTGTCCACGATTCATCTTCCTTGTTTCTTTGTCTTCCTTGATCTTCTCCTTTAACGACTCACTTTTCCTTTACCTCGCTCCTTGTTTTCTTCTTCTTTAACCGCTTCACCCCTTCTTCGTTTTATATTCCTCCCATTCTCTTCATACCTTGTCTTCTTTATTCTTTAATCATTTATTTCTTCCTTAATACATGACCAAGGGAAAAAATGCCCCCAACACTCACATGTGACTCGTCCTAAGTCACTGCAGGGTCAAACCTCCTGTATGACTTTGACTGTAGACTGCATAGAGCAGCTTGTGATTTCTTCTCTATCCCTCCCTATCGTGTGCATACTGTCTTTTTTGTGTCTGGTACCCAATTTCAACTGCACCTGGTACCTAGACCCTTCTTCCTTTTATTTTACTGAGAGTTGTGGGGCAGTTGGTTGTCACAATATAGCTTCAACTGACTCCCATTAACTAAAACATCCTTCCATTCTCCATTAAGGGTATTCAACTGCGCAATTCCACCTTCTGTAACATAGACAACCTCTAATGTCCCAAGCCAATGTGTCCTGAAATTTCCTAGATGCTTCATGAACTTGATGTCGTACAAAAGTACCAAATCTTCTTGTTTAAATTCTTTCTTCTTGATATGTCAGTCGTGGTAAGCCTTTTCTCATTCCTTTTGTACCTGCTGATGAAATCCTGTAATGAACCTTTCTTCCCCCAATTCCATCAACTGTACGATCTTGTATTAAAAAATGTCGGTGTCATCCATACCTGTAAATGCTACAGTTCTTAAGCTAGGAACCAAGTATTCCATAAGTACCATTGCTTCAAATCCATATACTAACTTAAAGGGAGTCTGTGTGGTTAGATTTTTGTAAGTAGTTCTATAAGACCATAACACTGCTGGAATTCTTAGATCCCAATCATCTTTGTTAACACTGTATATATTAGTCAACGTTGTCTCCAAGATCTTATTGAAGGATTCGACTGTACCATTCACCTGTGGGTGGTATGGAGTGCTCTTCTGATGGTGAAATTCGAACTCCTGATTCAAGGCTTCAATAGTTTTGTTGATGAAGTATGTGCCTTGATCACTCATAAGGATCTTTGGGAATCCAAATCTGGTTATGATATCATCAAAGATAAACCACATAGTTGTAGCTGCACTACAGTCCTGAATTTCTCTTGCTTCTTCCCATCTGTTAAAATACTATGTAGTAGTGATAATCTATTGATATCCTGTGTGCTTTCTTGGTGGGATGATCAGTACCAAAGGGTCAATATCCCATTTATAAATTTTTTTTAAGCTCAGTGAGGTGTTAAAGGCATCTCATCTCTTCTTGATGACTTCTTTATTCTTTGATATACATCGCAGGCTCTATAGTATTCCTTAGCATCCTTGTGTAAAGTGGGCAACCAGAGGCCATCCCTGAGAACCTTCTACGTTGTTTCTTTTCCTGCGTGATGTCCTCTTACAATGCCTTCATGTTCTTCTGCAAGGATCAATGGTATTTCAGACTCCATAACACATCTTATTAAGATCTCATCTGGTCCCATCTTGTATAATTGTCTAGCTATAAGTTTAAAATCTACAGTGCAGATTACCAACTGTTTATTTTGAATAACTGTGTACTCGCAAGGTGCCATTCCTATGGACAGGAACTGGACTATTTCGGTGAAGTGATCATCGAATTTTCTAATGGTCAACAATTGTACATCTGGTAGGGTATCATCCAGGATGGTAGGTTCCTCGCCATGTTCTAACCTAGATAAGTGATCGGGTCCTTTATTAATTCTTCCCAACTTGACCACGATATCAAAATCATATTCATGAAATAATAGTAGCCATATGCATATTCATCCCCCCAAAAATGGCTTGTTGACTAAGTAATTCAATGCATAATGGTCAGTAAAAATCTTAAAATGTTCTCCCAATAAGTAGTGTCTAAAATTTTGCAGTGCATATACCATAGTGAAAACTTCTCTTTCAGTGGTGGTATAATTTCTTTCAGATGTAGAAAGCTTCTTGCTAGAAGAGGCTATAGGGTGATCAATGTCTCCTGCTCTTGGCTATGCTAAGACTTCTCCTAATGCAATGGATGAAGCATCGACATGAACATTTAAATCCTTACTCCAATCTGGAAAAACCAAGATAGGCGCAATGACCATTTTCTTCTTTAGTGTGTCGAAGCTCTGCTAGAATTCCTCTGTCCAGTGAAGCTTACTATATTTCTTTAATAGATTCTCCAAAGATGATGTTGTCTATGTGTATCCCTTAATAATTTTTTTGTAATATCTAGTGTGTCCCAATACAGTGCACAACTGTCTCACTAAAGTAGGAGGAGGTAGATCAACAATGATAGCAATCTTGGAAGGATCTACCAACAACCCCTGTTTGCACACAATGTGTGCTAACAACACTCCAAAAGGTGAAAAGAAAATACACTTCTTCATATTTAGGGAAATCTGATATTGCCTCCACTTATCCAACATTAATCTCAAACATTCAATATGTTCTTTCAGTAGGCTAAAAATGGTCCAATCATCAAAGTATGATTCCAAAAACTTGTGTAAAAAGTCCTTAAATGCTTCAACCACCACCTTGGAAAATATGGTTGGTGCATTCTTCAAGCCAAAATGCATCACAATGTACTGAAAAGAACCCCATTATATTGAAAATGTAGTCTTATGTTGGTCTTCCTTAGCAATTCTGATCTGGCGATAGAATGAAAATCCATCTGTGAATGAAACCTCTTGTCCTCTGACATTATCTAGAACATCGTCAGTAAAAGGTGTAGGGAATGGATCATGTAAACATGCATCATTGAATTTCCTTAGATATACACAGATTCTAATTTCTCCTAACTTTTTATCTTGGACTACCATGGGGCTAGTCCATTTAGATTATTCAATTGGTTCTATGATTCCTTCTTCCAACATTCTATCTAATTCATTCTTAACTTTCTACTTGTACTTAGGACTCAGTCTGTAAGGCCTCTTGTTGATAGGTATTGCATATTCGCTCAAAGGGATATTCATTTCTCCCATTGGCCCTTTAATCCCCTTCATGTCTGTGAACTTGGTTGGAAATAGGTCCTGATACTCATGCAATAGTTCTGTAATCTTACTAATAGTAGTATCATCCCAATAGTATCCAACATTTGCTAACTTAGGTGCTTGTTTTGTTCCATTGTTAACTTTCTTAATTTTAATAGGTTTCCCTACAAAAGGTAATTCAATCCCTGGCCTTTCTATATCTCTTTGTCCTTCTGTTTCTGAAATGTTCACATCCCTAGGATCATCATCTTCATCATAATTAATATTATAACAATCCTGTAACCATTGAAGAGGCGCAATCAATTCATCTTCTTATTGTTAAAAAGGGGGGTTAGATACTTCCTCAAAGACCTTCTATCTTATAATTTCTAAACCTTGATCTACTTTAGGGTACTGAATTTCAAACATGGACGTAACTATAAATTTCTTGGTCATACCATACCAATTTGTAGTGGCTAAGCACATTTATGCTTGAAGGTACCAGTTGATAGGCATAGTATCTAAGGTGTTAATGAACTTATGTACCCACTATTCTTTGGGAATGCTACTCCAATATTCCTCATAACTTTGCACATGGTCCTTAGGACAACTCTGATCTGTGTATCAAACTTCACAACCTTCAACTTGGTCTTAAAAGCACACAATCAATAAGGTGTGACATTGTTCCCACTCTACGATGTTCTTCTTATGTGTTCCCCACCATCTGTCTGGTGTTGCTATCAAGGCTCCATATAGTGCCAAAATCCTCTGTTGTATTGGTACAATTCTCTCAAATTCAGCTAGAAATGTCTCTAAATGATTCAAGCCATCAAATGTAGGAAGATTACTTACTTCTGTGCCAATCCAACGAACTTCCTTGGTCAATCTGGCACACCTCCGCGTAGATACTTCATACATTCTATTCTGCTAGTTTTCTAATTCTTCTTTTGAATCTGACGAGCATGCACTCTCACTTCCCCAACTTAGATTTCCATCTGTTGTATGGTTAATATCATCATGTTGTCATGCTTTCAGTTTATAGATGTTATCTAGTTCGTAGGCGTGGTGTTATTCTCTTATAGGTTCTGTGTATCTAGGACCTTCATTAGGATCAATAGGTGCAATGAGCTTAAGGCCATTACCCTTGAATGTCATTCTTCTCTTTTTTAGATCAACAACATTCAAATTGTTGAAATCCCAATCAATACCCAACAACATAGGATAGGGAAAAATATCATCAACAATCTCGATCACTTGGAAATCTGCAAATGGCCTCACTCTGTCGATGTCCACAGGGAAATGCTCTAGTATTCCAAAGGTTCTTAGATCCTGATGGTTATCCATCCTAAGACAAATACGAGAGTAAATCAATTTAGGTTTTCCCATCAGTGCCCAAGTATTCCTCATCATAAAATTTACTTTTGATCCCAGGTCGAGGACCTAACCAATATGAGCACTAAGGTGCAATTCCTTTCTTGTCCTCCTTTTCCTAGATACTTGATTCACAACTCTACTCAGTAGAGGATCTATTCTTCTAATTTCATATTGTTTTACCAGGTGTTGTAGTTCTTTCAAAACTCTTTCATCTTTAATCAAATTGATGCAAGTTTATAATATATCCATAATCTTGCTTACCTCTTTTCCTTGCCTCAGTAGGACAGAATGATCCAATGCTGGAGGCATTTCAAATTACTTTACTTCTGGTTGTGCCCTAGATGAAGAAGCTTGTTCTGCTACAAATTCTGTCCTTTCTTCTTCAAAAGTGTGTTTTTCTCTTCTCTAGAACTCTTTTGATCCCTAATCCATCTGTAGTCTTTCATGGAGTCACCCTATCTTCTCCTGTGATAACGCCTCCTCTAGTAATAACATCGACTCTAGTTTCTTCACTGTGAGGTTCAACCAAAATTAGTTGGACTTGTTGGTTTCCTCCTCATATTTCCTGAAGTTTTCCTAACAATATTGGACAATATTCAATGACATGATCAAATGAATTACAATAGTTGCAAGTAGTACAAGGATTCTGAAAATCCCTTGCCAAATGACCTGRTTAGGCACAGTTATAGAAAATAATATGACCTTGATCTCAACCCATACCTCCTCCTCCTCCTCTTCCTCTGAATCCACCACCGGGATTGARGTTTCCTCTTATGGGGGAGTTGAATTGCACAAAATTCCCTTCTTGTTGTAAATCTCCTTGAATTCTATATGTATCCCCTGATCTTTCAYGCATGAGGTCATAAACCCTACAATCCTTCTCATCATTCCCCATAGATTTGAAGAATGTACAATAAAGGTTGGTGGGTGTCTGGACATATTTCTACATATAATAACATTCACCAGGGCGATGTCTAATTCTACATACCTCTCACCATGTTATATTAACCTGCTTCAAATGATTAGGGGCTCCAGAGGCCAAGTATTCATTAAACAAGGGACAATTCTCTTTGTCATGACCCTCTGATTTACATATGATACACAAGATGTCTTCTCTTTTCCCTTTCCATTTATCTTTCTTCATGTATTCAACCTGTAAAGATAAACTAGTTAATTGATTCAAAATTTGACTCATACCTGGGCTAGATTCTCCTATAGGGGTTGCTTCTAATTTCATAACAATCTCTAATGCTTCAGCCTATGAAGCGATCTTCTATTGCATCAGATGAACTTTGATGTGTGGCTGGAGGGCAGTGATGAACAATTCCTTATGCTATTCATCCAGAATCTGAAAACTTAAATGGCCCATCAGGGTCTTAAACCTCTAATAAAACTACCAAACAAGTTAAGTCACCTTCTACTTGATTTATTTCAACTCCGTAATGTACTTTGAATCCGACTTGGGTTTCTTGAACTCCACACTCAATGTTATCTTAATATAATAAAGTGTCTTAGGTTGTATAGATCCTGAAAAAAACTTCATATACCAGCTCAATGCGCGACCCCTCAAGGTAGTACTAAAATGATCTCTCTTAATAGCTTCATCGATGAATTTCTTAATGATCCAAACAACTTAACATAAGAACCAGTGTTGATCAGGATCCTTAGATCCATCAACTCTAAAAATGGGTATCTTCATTTCATCTTCCATAGATCTTCCTTGGTTTCTCGACTGAGTATGTATTAAACTGCTTGTAACAATACTCTGATTTCTCCGACTACTCTGGTTACTCTAGTTACTTAATGATGCTAAATTGCTTGTATCTTCATTTCATCTTCCATATATCTTCCTTGGTTTCATCTTCCTCTAGTTCCCTTGAAGAAATACCTCTCTTCTTAACTATATGACTCTGCTTTGTCTATATAAAAATCAGCAATGTACCCTCCAATAGTGCTATCAAACCAGAGATCCACTGCTCTAGACAAAAATTTATTGACTCTCTTGACTTTATTAATCAACATCGTTGTCCAAACCACATGTGGTGTAGATTTGATCTCAAACTAAGTGTCTCCTAGTCTGGCTAGCCACTCGTACCACTCCTTGTGAACTCCTGCAAATAAAATCTCATGTATGTCAGTAAATATGTACCTTCCCAACCAGTATTCTAAGCTAATGCTAGGGTTCTTGTTTTGAGCTTCGACGAAGTCCCTTTCTTGTTCTTCTATCCACTTTTGAGTCTTTTTCTTCAATGGAAACCACCTTTACATTCCCTCAAGAAGATCTCGGTCCCAACAACAAAACCATTTGTTGGCACAGGGGCATACCCAGGGTTCAAATCTAACAGTGCACTGACACACCCTAACTACTGGCCCTTTCAGCAACACTTATGAAGAAGATGAAGTCTCACCCGACGTAACAATAGGGGGGTTGCAGGACACAAGTGTCTACAACTAGAGGAAGTGCAAGATGATTCCAGATAAAAATGAAAGGTAACCTAGAGATTGGTAACTATATTATGTATAACTTCGTGAAGTTAGTTATATCTCATTATCTTCAACATGAACAATAACAATGCGTAAAAATATAACAGATAGAAAATAACACAACATCAACCACAAGAACAACAAGATTGACGTGGTTCACCCTCTCCATATGGCTACATCCACAACACTTTGTTTATTGATATAATAGGTAAAAATACACAGTTATGTCTGCGCACTTAGTTGCAGATCCTTCTCTCTCTTCCTCTTTATTCCCTCTCCCTACGCACCTAGCTGCAGAGTAGATCTTCGCACCTAGCTGAAGATCTCCAAATTAAAACATACACTTGTACAATTCAATCTATCTAGATCCACACCACCACCACCAACAACAAAAACAACCCATATCCACTCTTCTAGACCTCTATTTATACTTCTATAACTCTTAGAAACCCTAGGTACCAAAACTCTAGGTCCACATAGCCCAAATTTTGAGGACTTTTCTACCTTGGCCTTCCTTATTCTCCGCGAGGTGCTCCAAAGCACCTATTAGTGTATTCTTTCATTTGCTGAACTGTCCACAATTCATCTTCCTTGTTGTTTTGTATTCCTTGATCTTCTCCTTTAATGAATTGCTTTTCCTTTACCTCGCTTCTTATTTTCTATTGCTTTGACCACTTCGCCCCTTCTTTGGTTTGTGTTCCTTCCTCACTCTTCATACCTTGTCTTCCTTCTTCTTTAATCTTTTCTTTCTTCCTTATTATATTACCAAGGGCCAACAAGTTATGACTATTTAGGGTACCTATCATAGAGTTTCTTTTCACTATGGCAACCTTACATCTCACCTCAGAAGGGGTTTGGCCCCTCTTCTTTAACTATTAGATGTTAGGGTATTTCCACGTCATCTTAAGAGTGTAAGTTTTAAACCTGTGAAGTAAAGAAATTCATATAGATTCTTAAGAAAAACAAAATTTAATCAATGGCTCATACACATAGTACACAAAGATTTATACCGGAAACCCTCAACCGGGGAAAACCTTTCTTATATTCATTATATCGAATTTCACCATTTGCCATACAATATATACAATGTTTTTAGTTATTCCGTAGATACCAAAAACTTAATCCCTTAATCCAAGATTAATTTAGAAATCCGCTAAAAATAGCAAAATCCGCTAAAACTAGCAAAATCCGCTAAAAATAGCAAAATCTGCTAAAACTAGCAAAATCTACTAAAAATAGAAAGATCCGCTAATCCGCAGTTGTCGAATCTAACATGACCCCACACACACATGCAAATAATATAACAGATACTCAACATTCTCCCACTTGTTGTTTTCTTTGCATCCAGGGGTCCATAGGATTATATAGTCAAGAATCCAGGGCAACAATGCCCATTGTTACTCTACACCAGGAGAAATTTTATGTGCTCACAGACTTTGTCAATGAATCTGCAACATTATTCAAAGTGTCAACCTTTTCCAGAAACACCTTCTTTTCCTCAACCATGTCTCTCACAAAGTGATACCGAACATCAATATGCTTTGTCTTTGAATGATAGGTTTGGTTCTTTGCCAAGAAGATTGCACTCTGACTGTCACAATCTAATCTCACTACTTATTGTACCAACCCAATACCTGAACACAATCTCTGTAACCATACTACTTCCATGCTTACATGAGTGGCTTCCATGTATTCAACTTATGTGGTTGAGAATGCCACTACAACCCGCCTTTTTCTCATCCAATTGATTGCTCCTCAAAATAGGTTAAACACATACCCACTTGTATATCTTCTGTGATCCAGATATCCAACCCAATCTGCATAAAAAAACCATGTATGTCCACCACTCTGTCTAATATTGGTCTTCCTTGGTAGAAAAATCCATAAGTGGTAGTGCCACAAAGATACCTGAAGACCCTCTTTACTGTTGTCCAATGCTCCTTCCCTGGTTTTGACATATACCTGCTCAAAACTCCCACTGCATGTGCACTATTTGGTCTAGGTTATACCATTTCATACATCAAACTTCCAATTGCATTGACATACAAAACATGGGACATGTCCTCTTCTTCTTCCTGTGTCTTGGGACATTGATCTGCAAATAACTTTACACCTATAGGAATAGGAACCTTGACTGGTTTACTTCCATGCATATTAAACCTTTGCAATATCATCTTAACATATTTTCTCTGATTCAACCAGAGTTTCATGTTTTCACGATCTGTTTTAATCTTCATTCCTAGAATGAAGTTAGTAGCACTGAGATACTTCATGTCAAATTTGGAGGATAGTTGTGATTTCACCTCCTTGATAACATCCATGTTATTTCCCACCAACAACATGCCATCAACATACAACACTACATAAATGAAGTGATTACCAACATTCTTGGAATATACACAGTGATCATCCCTACTTCTCACAAATCCCAATACAAGGATGTATGTGTCAACATGGAATTATATCACATACAACTTTGATTGAAAATAAATTTATTAAAAAAAACTATCAAAATTATTGTTACTAGACTTGAACAATTTACACAGTGGACCCAAGAACTTTCATAATTCGGATAACAATTAAATTTTACAAGAAATACAACATACAAAATTTCAAGCGTACAAAGGAAAAGGTTTGGATTTGATTTCTCCAACTAATGGGGAAATGAAAATTAAACTTCAGAGATTAAAATCAATTATGCACTTCCTTTAAAATTTATACAAATAATCATGATACAAATATAATTTCATAAATTAAAATATTGGGACCAATGAAGATGAAGAGTTGTCGATGTCATTCACGGACTTGTGCTCCTTATGATCTCTCGCTTGCTAATCAATGAAACTTCATTGTTACCTCCCAACCAACACTACGTGGTAATATTCTTCTCCCTTTGATCCAGGTGGATATCAGTGGCCACCCACCTTTTCCAACTGGCTCAAAACAATTTTCTGGCAATTTTGGCAATTTACTATTTTTAGCAGGTTTTAACTTCTGGGGCCATTTTGAGGGCCTAAATGAAGGTTTTTCGAGATCAAGGTTATCTATGATAGACAAAGGCATGATTGCGTGTTAAGCCCTAATATTGTCTCATTACCCCTTAATTGGGGCATATTATATTAGTAATGTTATTT
>ML821284.1:48186-77109 GCA_009831015.1 Picea engelmannii
TTTATTGATATTTGGTTCTTAAAATTGTGCCCCAAAAATGAATCTCCTCAACGATACCTTTCCATCGAGCTATCATACACCTAAAACAGAGATTGTATGCAAAAGTTACGACCCCAGGAAGTTGATGTGCTAACTTACCCAAACAGGGACCACATGACTTTTGGCGCTTCATCTCCTAGGGTGAGGTTTTTGGATGTCTAGGGTTTTTGGCTTTCTTGTTTATTGTAAAAAGGCCTTCAGAGCCTCATTATAACCATGTTCTTACGAATGTGAGTAGTCGTCACATCTCTTCTAAGAGATAAGCTGGCACCATTCTAGCGAGCTTTTCACTCTGTATTTTTATAGTATTTGTACATTTATTTCATTAATAGAAATCGTGTATTACTGTATCTCTGTGTTTATGGTTGCATCTCTGATATATTTATGTTACATTATTTGATATACACGATATCTTTTTGCATTTCTTTATTATATCTCTGCTCTCATTTCATGCCGAAAATAATCTGGATCAGTGGTATCAGAGCAGGCTGCACTTGATCATTTTTTTAGTGCATGTACCCGATGAGGTCTAAGTATAGTAAGTTGGGTCTCGAGATTGTCTCTCTTGAAGACAATCGCTCTCACACACCCAAGAAACCCTCAAATGCGGAAGAAAAGAAAAACGATGGAGAAGACGATCCTATCAATCGTTTGCTTGAGCAAGCTCTCACGTGACAGAGGAACGAAATGATGGAGAATTTTTCCCACATCCTTAAACACCTATTGATAGAATTAGGCGCATATTCATCAAGAAACCACTTTGGAGGCACCTTGCCTTTCAAGGTACAAGTTAATTTTGATATTCCTGTATTTGAAGGACAAATAGATGCAGAAGCCCTAGAAAAATGGTTAACTCTGCTAGAAGGTTATTTCTCTGTTCACAATTTTTCCAACAAAGAAAAGATCACCTTCACACTCCTTAAAGCTATCCCTCATGTCAAACATTGGTGGGAAACTTACTGGGAGAAAATTTCCACAGAGGAGTCTGGAATATATAGGGCCGATCCCACTTGGGATTGTTTTGTGGATGTGGTAAAGGAACATTATTACCCTGTTGGAAACTATGAGGACCTATACATGAGATTGACCACACTGCGACAAGAAAGGGGACAAGCATTTCCAAAGTTCACCAATAACTTCCATACCTTGTGCACCAAGATGGGTATCAAAGAATTTGAGCGACATTTGGTTCTGAAATACCGTGGGGCTCTGCACAGATACATCTAGACTTAAATGGATTTTCTGGACATCTCATCACTCAGTGTTGCTTATCGATATGCTGTTAAAATTGAGCAGAAATTTAAGCACCAGAACAAACGGGAATTTGGGTATGCAAATCCGCAACAACCAAAGTATGACAAAGATGTCCCTAATAAATAGTCTCCCGAAAACCAGTCTAAGACACAGGAAAAGAAGGGTCACAGGAAGACAAATAAGGACACCGAAAAATGGTGCGAGTTCCATAAAATCCCCTGGCACAACACCGATGAATGTCACTCAAAACAATCATTGGTGGCCGAGATCAAAGACAAAGTGCCAAACCCTGATTTTGAATCTGATTCTGAAAATAATGGTAAAGGACAGATCATTGATGTGGACCCCACTGCTATTGTCGCGACCACAACAATTCAACCAGAAGAACAAACAGATCCTAAAGAAGGGGAGCACCTTTTTCATTCAAAGATGTGGGTGAAGGGGACCTCAATACATTTTATTGTTGATAACAGAAGCCAAAAGAACCTCATCTCAGCATAGGTCATCAAATAGTTGGGATTGTCGACAACACCACACCCGCAACCATACAACATCGGGTGGCTTTGCCAAGGACGAGATCTCCATGTCAGCCAACAGTGTCGATTGTCATACGAAATCCAACCCTTCAAGGATGAGGTATTATGTGGTGTTGCCCCACTGGATGTATGTGATGTTCTCTTGGGCCAACCATATCTGTGGAGATGCCATACTGTTTATGAGTCTCGACCCCATAGTGTCATTGTTACTTTGGGGGGTCATCTCTATAGAATACCATAGGTATTTCCAACTATTGTTCCACCTAAACAGTGTCTCAAGGTAGTATCTCATACTGCAAAATTCAGTTTCTTCACAATCTGTTCAACCTTGCGACACTTTTTAGGTAGTGGAACAATGGTTGGAACTATAGCCTCGCCCCCTGCACCTTCTATCCAACATAAGCAGGTCGAAAAGGATGCAACAAAGCACAAATATTCCTTCTTCACACCTTCCTCTCATGTATCTCGACTTGTTGAATAGCCTCAACTTCAACAGGTTCATGATAAACTTCCACAAACTAAGTAGCATGACATCTCCATCAATACAAACAGCTCACCAAGATGCATATCCAACAAATGATTTTCCCTCTCCCCTGGGAACTCAATGCAATGGAGACCACTTCTTCCTAAGGAGGGAGGATTGATCTAGGTGGATATCGGTGGCCACCCACCTTTTTCAATTGGCTCAAAACAATTTTTTGGCAATTTTGGCAATTTACTATTTTTAGTAGGTTTTAACTTTCGGGGCCATTTTGAGGGCCTAAATGAAGTTTTTTCGAGATCGAGGTTCTAAATTATAGCCTAAGGCATGATTGATCCCCCAAAATGAATCTCCTTGATGATACATTTCCAACGAGCTATCATATGCCTAAAACAGAGATCGTATGCAAAAGTTACTACCCCGAGAAGTTGATGTGCTAACTTACCCAAACGGGGCCCACATTACTTTTGGTGATTCATCTCCTAGGGTTAGGTTTTTGGATGTCTAGGTTTTTTGGCATTCTTGTTTATTGTAAAAAGGCCATCATAGCCTCATTGTAACCATCTTCTTGTGAATGCGAGTAGCCGTCACATCTCTTCTCAAAGATAATCTGCCACCATTCTAGCGAGTCTTTCACTCTGTATTTTTACAGTATCTGTACATTTATTTCATTAATAGAAATCATGTATTACTATATCTCTGTGTTTATGGTTGCATCTCTGATATATTTCTGTTATATTATTGGATATACGTGATATCTTTGTGCATTTCTTTATTATATCTATGCTCTCATTTCATGTTGAAAATAATCCAGATCACCCTTAGCCCCTCGAGCCACAAAGGAGCCACACTCAAGAAAACAACAACAATAGCTACAATTTTTGCCTCGCAAGGTAGAGCTTCCACTCCCTATACAATCTTGGTATACCAACTCTCATAAGTAAAACACATGAAAAACAATTTGGTAGAATAACCTTACCAAGAATCAATGCTCCCTTTTTCATTCTACACCATTTGTTTTATAGAAATATCCCATATGAAACATGTCCTCATGCACAATTAATTATCTTTTTAATTAATTTAATTAGTAATATTCACCCACACACTTGTCACACTCTCCCCAAGTTGCACAAGTAATTACCATTTTTAATTTAATTTAAAAAAAAACTATTTTCCCTCACATTCTCCAATTTGTTCCTATTTTTGCTCTTAGTTGTCCATTTGTTCCCCAAATTCGCATTAAATGAGTGTCTCCTAACTAGATATTAGTTAGAGTTGAATTAAGAGTCTTATTCTAGTTAGATTAGTGGTAGCTTGACTCTAGATTCTATTCTATGTGCACATCTATTCTCTCATATTTTTGTTTATTTCTATTTGAAAATCCCTTTTCTTAATTTCATGCACACATGTGCAGTTTACATAATCTTTAGATTTTACTCTCTTTTTCCTCTCTTTTGGTTTATCTCGATTCTTTTATTTTAGTCAATATTTATAATTAGTCCCTTAATTAAACTTAGACTTAGACTTAGTTTTCGATTTAGGCTTAGATTTGTATTGCGCTTTCTAATTAATAAATTCACTGTTTAATTAATTATTTTAAATCCGACAAGGTCTTATCAATTCCATGTTTTCTAGGCCACTTAGATTTACTGACTCAAGTTTTTAATTATGTGAGGTGCCCTTCAAGACGCACCTCCCTGGTCCAATGGTGCAACTCTCCTTTGACTGGTTTCAAAATTTTTTGCAACCCTTGGAGTCAAAACTCCACTCGGTCAACCTTGTGAGATTCTAAGGGATTCTAAGGAATAAGGAATCCACCTTATTGAATGCTCCTTTGAAATATTCGTGAGCTTTTCTATCAGTCCTCCCTCATGACATTGTGGACCTCTCAAACTAGCTAATCGTTAACCTACCATTTGGGCCATGGTAGGAGTGCTAGTAGGTTGTTACAGGGATGTTGCCACACTAGTCCCTCAATTTTTGGTTTATTTGCATGGCCCCTTTACTCCTTATGTGAGTCAAAATACTAAGAATCATCAAGACTACATCCACTGACAAAACCCATGTCAATAATCCATATACATAAATAATATTGTAATTAATTTTATGTCACAAGTGCATAAATAAAATAATGAATCAAAATACAATCCACTCCTTGAATCAATCCAGAGTCCAAGGAATTCCATTGATGACATCTGCATCAATAACCTATCATGTGTCCTACACACTTAGGAAAACTCATCAATAACATCTGCCAATACATATACACAAAAATAAAAATAATTCACAATGCATCATCATCATCATATATAATCCATAATCTAAACAAAATCATAAGATACCATAAATGGATCACTTGCACACACGTGTCCTCAAAGAATATGTGAATACAAGTTTGCTCATTAGAGCAGGATGTTACATACACCCCCTCTTGTTTTAAACTTCATCCTAAATTTTGTACAATATATAAATGTAAGTAGACAAATGTATCTAGCATATATAATATCTATATGTCTAATCTATCAAACAAATAAGGAAGTTGTTGATGCATCTCGTATTCATCCTCCCAGGTAGCCGAGTGTGGACTATAATTGTCCCATTGAACCTTGACCCGATCGACTATTCGACGTCGTAGTTGTCGAATGCGATGGTATAGAATTCTGATTGGTTTCTCCATTAGAGCACCTCGTCCAACACCTGCAAATAACTGATGTCAATAAAATGTGAAGGATCACAAATATAATGTCTCAAAACAGATACATGAAATACATCATGCACACAACTAAAAGAACCATGAAAGGATAGTTGATAAGCCACGGGTCCTTTCTTTTCCACAACTTCAAAAGGTTCCACAAAACTAGGAGAGAGTTTAGAACCATTTCCAAACTTGATCGAACTCTTGTGCAGTTTCACCTCCAAGAAAACTCTTTTGGCAACTTCATAACTGCGATCAACGCGATGCACATTAACATAACTCTTCTATCGATCTTGTGCTTATTTAATCCTTTGTCTTATCAATTTCATCTATGTTCCATTTATTGAATCACTTATGGTCCTACCAACACCCTATCCTTAAGTCGATCACAACTCAATGACATCTGACACGGTCATCCGCAAAGAACTCAAACTATGCCATCTTAATTGTACTCTGGTAGATGTTGTTGTATGCAAATTCTACTAGTGGCAAGAAATCTTCCCAACATTTCTGTTAGTCCATTACATGCATATGATGATCCCCTATTTTGATAATCTTTCACCACTATCTAGTCTATATATTTAAATGAAAACTCAAGCATCTCAGTGCATTTTGGATTCTTTGGTCATATTTTTGGGGGGGTTTGATCCTAATCTCTTTTAACATCATGTTGATATCTAAGCAAGCTAATAATCACATTATTACAATTATTTTTACATTATCTCAAAGGATTCAAGTGTTGTTTCTGAATTAATGTCTGGGCATAATTACAATTCATGGATTTTATAGTTATAGGCCATTCAGACCTTTTCCCGGACCTTTATTCGACCTTTTTTCCAGGAATTTAACTTCAAGCTCAATCTGTGGGAAGTTGAAGCTGAATCAGAAAAATCCGACACATATGAGACAATTCCTAAACTTGTGGATGGACTCAGAGAATTTCACGGTCCTCGATCTGGACCTCCAACCCACGATCCAATATTCCATATGACACTCTATCTGACACTCGATCTGGCACTCAGAGCATAGAGGAGTTGGCGGTTAGCATATCGATGAGCTTCGATGGGGAATCATGAACATGGGTTTTTTGCCCACTCATTCTCTCTAGCTATGTAGATCAACACATCCAAACTTGGGTGGTTGCAATGACTTCTAAGTAGATCACATGAGGCTATTAAACGATGATGCCTGAGATCCATGGCCTATTTACTCACTCTATTTTAGGAATTTACAGAGGATTCCTCAACAGAATTTGATGTTTAATGATGCACATGATTTTCTTATGCATATACTATTCTGAGAGGTTCAGTGGTCGACACCCTCATTTGTTTAAACATCTATATAATAAAAATTGCTTTAACTTTTGTAATATAGATATAGAATGTGATTTATACTAATAGAAGAAAACTTTGTGTTCTAACTGTTCTTATTTCCAATTTTGATTCTCTATTTCATGCATCTGTCTCAGTAGTTGATTAGTTCATGAATATTTATCCATTTCTTCCCAAGAGGGCCCCTCAGTGGCAAGTGTTCATTTGTGTGTTCCTATAATTTATGCGTGTGCTGTGAAGATCGTTTATGTAGTGTGAAGATCATATTTTCATTCCAACAACAAGTTCAGATAAGTGATTGTGAATATATTAGAGTTTTTTTGTGTGTCATTCTAAAATGAATCCCTTGTTTACTTTGTTTCCTGTGTATTTCATTTCAAAATGTATTTATTGTTTATTGATAATGTCGTGTGTTCATATTTATCCATGTGTAAACGAGATCTCATTATATTGTGTGTCTTTCCTTTCAACCATTAGTACAAATTGAAGTAGTTTCTTTTGAATGCAATTAATTAAAATGTGTTTGGTAATCATAGCTTAGAGAAGTGTTGTATGTCTGCGATTATTTTCCAAATACATTAGAATGATTTGAGGTCAATTGGGTCAGTGTGATAAAAGGACTCTCTGTATTTATTTCATGCACCTTTCCTTTAATTCCTTTTATGTAATCTTTTAACTGAATCCTTTATGGTTGAAGTTCTTTAAATTTTAGTTCCTTTCTATTTAGGATTGATATGTCTAGTTCCTTTTAGTAGATTCTTCCTATTCAATTCTTGTTGTTCAATGTCTTTTAAATATAATATTGATTAGAAAGAGGTTGTTTCAATTATAGGATCAATCTTAGATTAGGAATAGTTAGATTTACTTGATTTTCATAGAATAGATTTCAATTTCTTGTTTTCAATTAGAGATATGAATTTGAAAAGTTAATTCAAGTATTTAGTTTTAGATGAATTTCTTGAAGAATAGAATAGATTTTAACTAAAAATAAATTATATTAAGAGTGTTTAATTTCCTTTAATATAACTATAATCACTAACAGATAGATTAAGGATCTAACTCGTGAGATATGATCACCCCATAATGATCTTCTTTCCTAGGTGTTTAGCTATTCAAATTTTATTTCTTTTCTTTTAAGTGTATTGTTGGATTTAGGATTAGGTTAGACTAGATTAGTTTAGGCTTCAGTCCTACACATACAATGTTGACACCTCTAAGCTTACGAGCCCCAAGTTGACAATTTAATGTCGAATTAGATGGTATACATTTTACTCGACATTTTTGGCATCGTTGTCGGGGAGTTGCTAAAGGGATTAGAGCTTAGATAGGTAGGTCTCATTTAATTACACAATAAGGGTGAGGATAAAATTTAAGACGAGAGGTAAGAACTTGTGCATCCATTTTAATGGGTCGCTTCAAAGCTTTGTTGTTCCCTTTCCGAAAGAGTGTTTACTTTTTCTGCAAGTTTGCTTACTTTTCTTAGTTTGTTTACTTTTCTCAGTTTGTTTACTTTCCCACAAGCGTGCTTTCTTTCCTACATAGTGTGTTTACTTTTCCGCAATTTATTTTTCCTGCTAGTGTGCTTCTTTTACTACAAGAGTGCTTTCTTTAATTTATTTTATGCAAGTTTTAATTCTTTCATGCAAGTGTGCTTCCCTTTCACAAAGTGTGTTTATTTTTCCTTCTAGTGTGTTTAATTTCATACACGTTTGAGTTTGATTTTGTTCCTGCAATCATATTTTATTTTATGCTTTGATTTCTGTCCCACAAGTGTGATTTATTTTATGCAAGCGTGGTGTGTTGGGTTTGCACAAATCCACTTTAAATATGTATTTAATTTTTTGGGTAGTTATTCCTTGTGTGAGGTAGGATCCATCAACCAACATAATGAATTTGAAGGTGACCATTATTTTGGAAGAAATCTCTCAAATCCTAGCAATAGTTGGGATTTCTTCCTTTCAGGAAGAACACATCTTGACAGTAGTCAAGAACTTGTGAACCTCTCTGGAAATATTAGAAGAATAAAGGTCCTATGAGATACAAAATGATTTCCCTTGCCAAATTGTGAAGGAAGATGAAAAATTATGGACTACATCCGGTGGAGAGAAATCACTAAGACATGAGATTGAGGAGTTCTCAATATCCATCTCAACATATCCTTTATGTACTTCAGAAATCAATCATCCAAAAGAAGAGGATTTATGTAGTATGAGGAAGGAGAGAATATAAATTATTGTTGATGAACATCAATATTACATTGAAATTTGGTTTCAAGAGGTCATCATGCCACAATACTATTCTCTTCTTCAACACCTTCTGATGCCAAAATAAGTAGGTTGGTTGGTTCTTCGTATCCCGTTAATCACTGCGGTAAATTTTTCATATGTGGATATGGGTATGTTTCCTATCTTGCTTCACAGATGGTTACATTGGAAAAGTTCTTACACTTGAATAAATGTTTTCCTTTCTTTTTAGGTAGAGTAGGATAATGAATAAATTTTGTATGTTGTCAGTTTAGATTAATGTTTAATACAACCCCACTTTGTGTTTTATTTTTTAATAAAGATAGTATTGATAGTTTAATACTAGAAACCAAAACATTTCTGAATATTTATTTCCCTTATTGCATGCATATTTTAGACCAATTAGTAATAAAAATAGACTGAAGGCCAACTTTAATAGATTATGGGGATTTACTTAAATTTTCAAGGTCTACATAGTAATACCTATAGGTAAGTTGTACATTCTAGTTTCATATCAGAGCTTGTTATTCAAGCACCCTTATCAAATAGTAGCAGGAGAGTGGATGCCACTCCTACTTGCGAGGGAACACTACTATAATTATATATGAAGATTATAGACTTAGGGACTAGAGGCACCTTTAAGTCATTCTCTTACAGCCTCATCCACTTCACATTAAGTAAGTTTAACCATGATATATCTATGGAATAATATAAGTGCATAAGTCTATTTTTCATGCGAACAATCTTTTATGGGAGATTTATAGAGTGTCCTCCAACCCATATACCATCCCATTCCATAAAAATGTTTTCAGAGTTTCCACCCCATCTCATTGCGAAAGAAATACATACATACAAATATTAAGGGTGGTGGTAAAGATTGTAATATGGGTGTAAGAGGCTAACCCACCGGGATATTGAGAATGTCTGTTGGCAGAAGGTACGAGCCTATGGTACGACTAGGAAAACCCATCAGGGTACTAAACGAGCTCATTGGCAATGGGGCATTTTGCCTAGAAGAGGATATTTCTTAGATATCAAAGTTACCCCATCGGCGTACTAAATAGGCTTGCTGGAAATGGGTTTTGACTTTGATGTCTCTTACTATGCGTAATCTATATTTTTCCATATGAACGATATACTTGTGCCAATCCTTAAGAAAACACAGGCATGGTTGAACAAAAAGGGCTAAATAAATCTCATCTAATTTTCATTTGAGAATGTTTGTAACTTGCACTTAAGACCATGTCATCTAATTTATACTATACCTAGGATGTCACTATCCTAGAAGTGGGACCCATAAGTTTAGGAGTCCAATAAAATCAAATGAAAACTTTATCCATATTACTTGAATGGCAATAAGCCTTTGATACACCATGCAGGGATGACTAGTTTCTTATGGGTTTTATAGATCATCTATACCCTCATGTTTTCTATCAAGGGACATGAGGAAAATCCACTATCAAAACTTATATGGTCTTCATGAGCATAAACTGTTCCTAGCTAACAAAATTGTTTGTATTAAGAAATATAAACTAGTATGGTGTCGTTTAGGTTATTTCCATAACATAACATTAATACTTCTTATTTCTAAGTTCTAGTTTTTCTTAGAATAATAATGTTGTCTTCATTTTCCTGAAGATTGCTTACTAACTATTGTTGACAAGAATTTTTTTGGCACAAGGATGTGCCATATCTTAGGCATGGGGGAAAGGGTTTCTTGAGCTAAAAAAAGATGCTAGAAGTTGCCCATCTGTATTGCAATCCCATGAGAAGAGAAAGTAGGATCTCTGTCAAAATTTTGTCATATTGTTTTTACAATATCTCGGGCTATTATATCAAAAGTTGTTTGTATTAGTATGATAAATTGTATACTGCTGACATAAATTTGTGTGTTATAATCCTATTGTGCATTTTTATTTACGTTTATGCAATGGAAGACTTCTTATAATTAATTGTTCCTTGTGACAATTACATATCGATAGCCACTGCTAAATGCTCACTGCCATCTGTATTACAAGCCAATGAAAAGAGGAACAAGTTGTTTGTATTTTTACAGATCGATGACAAGGAAATAAAAAATGGATAATCTTATCCTATCCATGCTCCTGTTCACCATGCCTGCCAGAAATTGTCCAATATAAGTGATATGGGTGAACATCCGTTTACTATGGGATAATTTATAGTTACACAGGAGGACCAGATGGAGTGCTATCTGGAGGACCGGATGGAGTTCCATCTGGACGACCAGATGGAGTTCCATATGGAGGATCGGGTGAGGTATTGTATACAATATAAATGATCATGATCATGGTAAGTTGGATGTTACATAATATTTGAAATTTATGGATCTATGTTCATGGTTAATAAAAGGAAGAGTGGTTCAAAGAAGATGATCAACTTATTTGTCCTAAAAGAGAAGAGACTATTTGCAGCTCAATAGTTTTCTATTTCCCAACTGCAAAAATTACTTTTCCACTACATAGATTTGTGTGTTATAATCCTATTGTGAATTTTTATTTACGTTTATGCAATGGAAGACTTCTTATAATTAATTGTTCCTTGTGACAATTACATATCGATATCCACTGCTAAATGCTCACTGCCATCTGTATTACAAGCCGATGAAAAGAGGAACACGTTGTTTGTATTTTTATAGATCGATGACAAGGAAATACAAAATGGATAATCTTATCCTATCCATGCTCCTGTTCACCATGCCTGCCAGAAATTGTCCAAGATAAGTGATATGGGTGGACATCCATTTACTATGGGATAATTTATAGTTACACAGGAGGACCGGATGGAGTGCTATCTGGAGGACCAGCTGGAGTTCCATATGGACGACCAGATGGAGTTCCGTATGGAGGATCGGGTGAGGTATTGTATACAATATAAATGATCATGATCATGGTAAGTTGGATGTTACATAATATTTTAAATTTATGGATCTATGATCATGGTTAATAAAAGGAAGAGTGGTTCAAATAAGATGATCAACTTATTTTTCCTAAAAGAGAAGAGACTATTTGCAGCTCAATAGTTTTCTATTTCCCAACTGCGAAAATTACTTTTCCACTACATAGATTTGGACTCGGTTGGCAGCTAGTCCCTTTTTGTTCGAGCCTCTTCATTGCAATTACCTTTTAGATTCAAGGAACCAACATAGATACTTCATTTGCATCGACACTATCATCATCTACTCTGTGACA
Organism: Picea engelmannii; assembly: GCA_009831015.1. Classification (NCBI taxonomy): domain Eukaryota; kingdom Viridiplantae; phylum Streptophyta; class Pinopsida; order Pinales; family Pinaceae; genus Picea; species Picea engelmannii. Next base: position 59,975 of record ML821284.1, read on the forward strand.
CATGAGAAGGGAAATGCTTCTCATTATTTCTGATACTCTTGGCAACATCATGTGCCTATTATTGCGCATTTTTCAGTCAGAGTGTCAGATAGGGTGTTAGATGGAGTGTTGGGGCAACCTGTAATCTGCAAAAACAATTTTCTAAATGCTAGAAGTAATTCTTAATATAAAACTTAGGTTAGGTACATGAATCCAATAATCCTTTGATCTAGAAAAAAAAATCTAAAAATGTAAATTTATCTTGTACATCCTTGTATTCTCCAGTTGGCATGACAAATTTCACAAGCTAGGTGGTTTAAAAAAAAAAAAAAATACCGTTATTTCACCAAAGCTAATCTTTCTATAATGCCAACTTTGTTTTTCTCCATACTCTTTTTTCATCATCATCATATTCTACCTTATTCTATCATCGTCAAACTTCTATTCTATCTACTCTCTAAGATGTGGTCTTAGTATGTTCTAGAATCCAAGAACTATATGACTACATAATTTATGATTCTTAAACATATAATCTGATCTCAATTTTCTACGGCATTTTCTTTTTAGAATTTCATTGTTTATTGAATCTATGATTGAACTTAGGTATACACATGGATTCTTGTTTAAATACAAGGAAATGTGAACATAATCATTTTTGCAAGATATTGTTATATTTACAAAATATTACAATAACTTAGAGTTGAAATATAACTTCTCCATATTCTTTCTATCCTCCATCCTTTCATGATTGAGACGGTAACATGATACTTGTTTTTGTAAGTATAACCAATTGCCATTTTTCTTTACTATATGGATCATATAATTATATTCATTATGATTTTATATTGTTATAAAGTCTTTGACTTGGACATTGATTGAAGACATTCATACAATATCCTTTTAACCAAACACTAACCAAAATCATGTCATAAATTCCAGACATGGGCTATCATTATTTTGGCAGTCAAATGAGAATCCATTCATTTGGTTCATAAACTTGGCTCTTACATGAAAAATATACCAACAAATATATCATCAGTTATGTTTTTATATGACTTGGCGTATGCTTTGAAACCCTTGGTAGATTTGGCATTGATATTACTATATAGCAAGGGTTTCATCATTGTGTTTCCATAGAGGGCATCTATGAATAGAATCTATTTTCTTTATTTTACAATTATCTATTTTTCATTTCCACTGTTTCCATTGTCATCATAAACAGCGAGTGAAATTTAAAAAAAAACTCAAAGAATCCAACTGGAAATTAAAATCCAAATCCAAGGCTATTGAATTCCCTCCAAAACGTATAGGTAGTGGTTATTGCTGCAAATGCATAATCGATTTTTTATGACTCCATTTTGTTTGTAGAGGGACCTGCAACATATCCAGTGTGGGGGAGATGATGATCCCCTTTTTTTATCATCTTTCACCACTATCTAGTCTATATATTTAAATGAAAACTCAAGCATATCAGTGGATTTTGGATTCTCTTATCATCGTTTCAAGATTTTTTTATCCTAATCTCTTTTAACATCATGCTGATATCTAAGAAAGATAATAATCACATTATTATAGTTATTTTTACATTATCTCAAAGGATTCAAGTGTTTTTTTCTGAATTAATGTTTGGCTGTAATTACAATTCATGGATTTAACAATTACACGCCATTTAGACCTTCCTCCAGACCTTCATCCAACCATTTTTCCAGGAAGTTAATTTCAATCTCAATTTGTGGGAAGATGAAGCTGAATCCAAAAAATCCAGCACATGGGTTTTGTGCCCAATATTCCCAATTAGGTACATCAAATGCCATTTTCTAAAATTGTGGACAGACTGAGAGAATTTTGTGGTCCTTAATACGGCCCTCCAACCCTCTATCCATTACTCCATATGACACTCGATCCAACACTGAAAGCGTAGAGGAGTTGGCGGTTAGAATATCTAGGGGCTTCGATGGGAGAATCAAGAACATGGGTTTTATGCCCACACATGCTCTCCAACTATGGAGATTCACCCATCCAGACTTCGGTGGTTGCATGGGAGCACATGAGGATATTAAAAAAATGTGCTTGAGATCCATGGCCTATTTACTCACTCTGTTTCAGGAATTTACTGAAGATTCCTCAACATAATTTGATGTTTAATGATGTACCTGATTTTGTTATGCATATACTATTCTGAGAGGTTCATTGTTTGACACCCTCCTTTGTTTAAATATATATATATAAGCAACATTGTTGTGACTTATGTAATAGAGATATAGAACATTTCTACCAATAGAAGAAAACTCTCCACTACGACTGTTATAATTTCCAATTTGTATTGTCTATTTCATGCATCTATCTCAGTAGTTGATTAGTTCGTGAAGATTTAGCAACTACTTAATGAGAGGGCCCCTCAGTGGCAGGTGTGCATTTGTGTGTTCCTATAATTTATGTGTGTGGTGTGAAGATCATTTGTGTAGTGTGAAGATCGTAATTTCATTCCAACAACAAGTTCAGATAGGTGATTGTGAATATATTTTGTTTTCTGTGTGTCATTCTAAAACGAAACCCCTGTTTACTTTGTTTCCTGTGTATCTCATTTCAAAATGTATTTCTTGTTTATTGATAATGTTGTATGTTCATATTTATCCATGTGAAAATGAGATCTCAGTCTATTGTGTGTCTTTCCTTTAAGGGATTAGTACAAATTGAATAGTTTCTTTTGAATGCAATTATTTAAAACATGTTTGATAATCATATCTTAGAGACGCATTGTATGTCTACGATTATTTTTGAAATACATTAGAATGATTTGAGGTCAAGTAGTTTAGTGTGATAAAGGGACTCTATGTATTTATTTCATGCACCTTTCCTTTAATTCCTTTTATATAAACTTTTAACTGAATCCTTTATTGTTGAAGTTCTTTAAATTTTAGTTCCTTTCTATTTAGGATTGATATGTCTAGTTCCTTTTAGTAGATTCTTCCTGCTCAATTCTTGTTGTTCAATGTATTTTAAATTGAATATTGATCAGAAAGATCTTGTTTCATTTATAGGAGCACACTTAGATTAGGAATATATAGATTTACTTGATTTTCATAGAATAGATTTCAATTGCTTGTTTTCTATGAGAGATTTGAATTTGAAAAGTTAATTCAAGTATTTAGTTTTAGATGAATTTCTTGAAGAATAGAATAGAATATAATAGATTTTAATTACTGAGAAATTAGATTAAGAGTGCTTAATTTCCTTCAATATAGATATAGTCACTAACAGATAGAATAAGGATCTAACTTGTGAGATACAACCACCCCATAACGGGCTTCTTTCCTAGGTGCTGAGCTATTCCAATTTTCTTTCTTTTCTTTTAAGTGTATTTATGGATTAAGGATTAGGTTAGCCTAGATTAGTTTATGCTTAATTCATGCACATACAGTGTCAGAACCTCTAATATTAGGAGCCCCAGGTTGACAATTTAATGTCGAATTAGATGGTATATATTTTACTCGACAACATACGCAACATATCCTCCAAAATCTAGTTCGTTCTCTCTATTTGGTCATCTGTCTCAGGATGATACGTTGTACCGAAATTCAACTTTGTTCCCAAAGACTCTTGGAAAATGGTCCAAAACGGTCTTGTAAACACCGATCCTCAATCAGATATGATCCTTCTTGGTGCTTCATATATTCTCACAATATTGCTCACAAATACTCTCGTGATGTTTGGTGCCTAATACATCGTACGCATTGGAATAAATTGTGAACTCTTCTTCAAAGTGTCCACTACCATGAAAATTGAATCATTCATCCTTTCCTTCAGTGGAAATCCCACGATAAAGTCCATCAAAATCACCTCCCATTTCAATTCTGGAATAGAGTGTGGTTGTAATAGTCCTATTGGATGTCTATGTTCAACCTTCAGTTGCTGACATTCTAGACATCTCGCCACATAACTAACTATGCTTTCTTTCATTCCCTTCCATAAGAATAAAGGATTAAGGTCTTCCTTCATCTTCATGAATCCCAGATGAGCCATGTATATTGCTCGATGTTCTTCACTTAGTATCAAAATTCTTAATTCCTCGATAGGTGGTACGCAAATTCTTCAATTAAATATGAACAATACATCGTTGTCTAAATAATAACATTCATACTTCGGTACCATCATAGTAGCTTGTCCAATATTATCCTTAACTTATTTATACCAGTCCTTGTCGATATGTAAAGTTATAATATTTTCTCGAAGATTCATCTTAAAAGGTATTACCAAGAATATGCGTGGTATCTGAGTCAACACATCTGGTACTTTGTTTGTTGTTACTTTTATGTAATTAATATCAAATTCATACTCGCTAAGTAATTCTTACCAATGTCGTTGTCACGCGTTCAAGTTTCTCTATGTAAATATATGCTACAATCCACAGTGATCCGTATTTAATTTGAATTTTCGTCCAATCAGATAATGTCTCCGAACTCTCAAGGCATATACAATTTCCAATAACTCCAAGTCATGCATTGTGTATTTCTCCTCATGCTTTCTCAATTCCTTGAAATGTAAGTGATCAATCGACCATCTTGCATCAAAACTCTGCCTAAGCCTTCCTTGGATGTGTCCTTGTATACCAAGAATTACTTTTCCATGTTAAGGAATTTTAGTATTGGTGATGTCTTCAACAAATCTTTAAGTTTTTGAAATACTTTCATGCTTTTCTCTGTCCAAACAAACTTCTTGTTTTTCTTTTGCAATTCTGTGATCAGATTTTCTATTCTTGAAAAACCTTCGACAAATCGTTGGTAATATCTTGCTAAACCCATAAAGTTGCATACTTATTGTACATTTTTTGTTGTTGTCCATTCCATAATCTCCTCTACTTTCATTGGATCCACAATGATACCTTCAACATATATGATATGTCCCAAGTAATGAATCTTCGATTGGTAAAAAGAAAATTTTGATCGCTTCTCATACAATTTGTTTTGGCATAGAAACTGTAGGACCAATGTTAAGTGTTAATAATTCTCTTATTTCATTCTAGAATAAATTAATATGTCATCAATAAATACGTGAACAAACTTATCCAAGTATTTATGAAACACCCCATTCATCAAACTAATGAATACCCCTGGGGCATTTGTTAATTGGAAAAGTAAAATTATAAACTCATAGTGTCCAAATCTCATCTTAAACGCGGTCTTAGAGATATCTTATTCCTTAATCCATAATTTGTGATATCCCGATCTGAAGTCAATCTTCAAAAAAATCATCACTCCTTTCATATGATCAAATAAATCGTCAATCCTTGGAAACAAATATTGGTTCTCGATTGTATATTTTTTCAATTGACAGTAGTCACTGCAAAGCCTCCATGATCCATCCTTCTTTATTACAAAACTAATTGGTGCACCCCAAGGTGAAATAATTGGAGTTATAAGTTCCAAATCCAACAATTTATTCAATTGCATTTTCAACTCTTGTAATTCAGGTGTTGACATCCGATATGGAATTCTCACTATGGGTTTAGTTCCAGACTTCAAGTGTATTACAAAATACAACTCTCTTTAAGGTGTTAAACCTAGTAACTCTTTTGGAAACACATCTACAAACTCTTTCACTACAGGGAGGTTTTATAATCCTTCCATATTGCCCTTTTCATTTAGCGCTAATATTTCATAAATATTGCGCCCCTTTCACATACTCTTATGTAGTTGTAGGGAAGAAATAAATCTCAAGGACACCCCCTGGTTCCTTCCTATAATCACTCTACATTGTCCTACATCATCTTTCAAACCTAACTATTTCATCTTATAGTTAAGTATTGCATCATGAGATTCTAACCAATCCATACAAATCACTATGTCATAAGATCATAATATTGTGACATATAGGTTGGCCTTTGTTACAAAATCTTCCAAGTTATTGTTACAGTCTGTAACCCTTCCTCCAAACTTTTGTTTGGAACCCGATGCCATTTATACATATCTGAGTTCATCATGCTCAACTTCCTTTACCTTAATTTTCTTTAGCACTACACTATAGATAAATCTCTATGTAGCACCTGGATCTATCAAAATGATAAAATTTTGGTTGATGATTGTACCTAACATCTTGAGCGCAATGGACTATTTCTCGGCTAGGAAAGTGTTCACTGCTTCATGTATCATGTGGGCCTTGCCCAAATATCCAACTATAGTGGGTCCTAATGATCTAGCCGCTCTAACCTTCTCAATCAGACAGTCTCGTTGGTTATGTGGCTCTCCACAATTCCAACACCTAGTCTTCGGTCTAGTACTCCTATTACACGAAGTAGAAGGTGTTGTGGTAGAAGTACGTGACCCCGATATATTCTGTTGGAAAAACCTAAATTCTTTCTACTGATGTAGACAACGTTGTTGTGGTCCTCTATAAGGAGTCCACTAATGAGGAGTATGTTGTCGTGATGCCTTGAACATAGGTCCCTTGGGCATATCGTGATGCCCTAAAGTTTGTCTAGCTAGTGTTAGATGTTATTGTGCTCCTAATGACAGTTTTCCAGTCGATCTAGATGGACTCATTCCCTGACCCCCGTTTTTCATCTCTTCATTAGCTATGAGGGCCCTCTGAATTGAATCATGCAATTGCTGACGCATTAGTATCATCACCTTCGCATGATTTTGAAGTTACGGTCGAACAAAAACTTGTTGACCTTAAAATTATCCGTGTTTAGATGTGGAACATGCCTAAGTATCTCCATGAATCTAGCCTCATACTTTGGTAGTGTATGATCACCTTGTTGTAAGGCATTGAACTCATTAATCTATCACTTAATGAAATCCTCGGACAAGTGCCTCTCCCATAACCGTTCCTCGAAAAACTCCCATGACACGTCTTCAAATATCATGTTTAGTTGGGGTATGAGAGTCTTCCACCATAGAAGATAACTCTCCTTTAGCTAAAAGACTGCCATGAAAAATTTCATGTTGGATGTGTAATCACAAAGTGTGAAGCACATCACCATATTCACCAACCATACCTTGACGATTGCATCATTCATGGCACCCATGAACTCATGAAAATTCACCTTATTGAGTTCTCTTTGAATACTATTACTACCAGCTGAAGCGTGTTGTGAAACCTCATTGGCCACAAACACTCTACCCTCATCTTGATCCAGGTGGTTGATCATGACCTCTGAAATTCTTTGGAAGTATCTCATCATAAATACGACATCGCCTGTAAAAACATGCTCCTCCTCCATGATATGATCATCTCCCTTGGGGTTATATGATTCTGCCATGGATACTATTGGAGGTGTCACAGATATATATCCAACACCACGTCATCTACTTCCCCGACATCCTCTAACCATGATTACTTGCATGGAAAATTTAAAAAAATAATTAGTAATATATTTTAATCATTCACTTAACACAGTAGAAAGCGTAATGGTCCAATGTCGCAAGGTTGAACCTTCTTTGATACCATATGTAACTTCCCCTCTGTGATGTAGGAGCATCGCCAACAACAAGCGAGCGAGGGACAAACACCAACACATTTTGGCACATGATGAATTGTTTGAAATGTTTTGAAGTTTGATACGGCAAACATAAATGAAACAATTAAGAAAGGGCATACTTGTAGATTGTAATCAGACCTTGAGCATCCTGCTCTCGTCTAAAGGATTAAGAGGCATTTATGCTAGTAAATGTAAGTAGGTAGCTTTAAATTCTTAGATTAGACAGTTTTAGGAGCTAGAGGGAAAACGGATATAGACACCCTCACTTGTATCATTGTAACATTGTCAATCGAAGAGAGAATAGGAGAGAAGAAGCAGAGAGATTTGTAGAGTAAAAACCCATGTACAAAAGTTTCAAATTAATACAAAGATCTTTAGTTTAGACTCATGGTGTTCAATTTCTTTCTGTGTTTGTGTTTGTACATGTTGATTGATATATGTTGGTTTACTCTTTGTTATGCATTTTCTTTGATGTGTGAATGTATGATTTCATATTTACTGTCTGAAATCTGAAGAGAGGGAGAGTAAGGAAATGAGTTTCAATTGTTTCTCTGTCTGAGCAAGAATTTTCCAGCAAGGAGTGCAGTGAAATTGTCCGCAAGGTGTGCATTGATAGAATTCAGAGTTTGTCTCTGCAAGCTCAAGAGGGATAACATTTTTCTCATTCTCAAAGAAGTTGAAGTTAAGCATAGGAGCCGTGCAAGGTGTGCGCAGGCTGAGTAGATTCTCAGAGGTTGCAACCTAAGCAAAATTGTTGAAGGAATGCTGCTGCAAAAAGAGTGCACAGAGTCTAAGAATTCAAATACTTGGAGTGTATTTGAAGAAGTTCCATAAGGAGTGCATGCAGGAATTTTCCCCAAAGAACTTGAGGATTTTTCAAATCAAGCTTAGGAGGGATACGATCTTTGAAGTTGTCGAAGAAAATCTCAGGAGGTTTAGTACCTTGAAGCATTCAAAGGGGAGGTGTTGCAAAGTTACTTGCAAGTAGATAAGTTCCAGCGAAGGAATACCATGTTCTCTTTGCAAGAGTCGTCAAGGAGGCATTAGACGGTCGGAATTATATGTGGAGAATTCGCGAAGTCCCGAGAGCCATTGGATCATGCAGAGGAGAAAGGGAGTTACGGTTTAAAACATTTGCATCAATATTCACGAGGTTGAGAAAGGTGAATTCGCGAAATCGTGAAAGAATCTAAGTTGTCTGTTAGAAGGAGGACACGTGTCGTGAGATCACCCATATCGAAGATTCAGACATCGAAGGTCAGAAAGAGAAATCCTTCAACTTCGTGAGTGGTGAAGTCGTGAGAGAATCGCAACCGTCCATCGGAGGAGCACAGGTGGCAGAGATCAAGGGATCTCATGAACTCGAATGTCCGCAAAGTGAGAGACGAAATATTTGGTGCTCCAAGTCGCGAGTGGTGAAATCACGAAGGAGCTAGGACAACCATAGGGTCTGAGCCAATAGGTGATGTTGGATCACTAACGTAATCTCATTTTGGGGTTTTTTGGGTTGAAGAGCCGAAAGCTGAGCATCATGATTTGTGAAGTTTGAAACTCCAAAAAAGGCAGGAAGTTCTGTTGTGGGACCCGCATTGATGACGTGACAAAATTTCGTCATATTGATGGATAGGCAGTCGAGAATTTTGTCTCGAAAGTCCCGAAGTCGCGAGTTGCGATAAGGAGTAGCGAGGAGTTCAGGATCTTGGCACTTCGGGTGTCGGGATACAAAGGAGGTAGAAGTTTGGGAAGCAAAGTCGTGAAGTGTCGAAGATGGGCACGAGGGACATGTGGCAAAACCACAAGGTGGGGCCTGCATGATTAGTAGGTGAACACACATCACCTGGAGGAAGGAGTCAATAATCCATTGACTTTTCGCATCTCGGGGATTCACGAGATAAGAGCATGAGAGATCGACATTGAAACTTGTGAATTCGCGAGTAGCGAGAAGGTGAGGAGAAAAGTCAACATCGATTCTTGGGGTTTCGTGAAAGAAAGGTGCCAAGGTCAGATGCCACAACTTGCAAAGTGGAAAGTAGTGAGAGGATCTAGCGCTAATATTAGTCAATGGTCATGCATGGAGAGCACTAAAAGAGGGGAGGTATACCCATTTTGTGATCTCGGGTATCGCGAGATTGGAAGAGAAGAGTCAGTAACCTCGAATCACAAACTCATGAGTTGTGAGTTGCGACAAGCACCTTTGGAATTGGGCCTTGGTCATAGCACTGTTTTCGCACGAAAGTCGGAGCTCATGCCTAGTGCTGCTTGCACATGAGAGCTTCCAAAAGGACATGTGGATCGACTAAAATTGAGATTCTAGCAGGGAGTCGAAAAAGCCGATCCAGCTCAAGAAGATAAAGAACAATCCTGTGAGCGGATCTTGGCCCGAGGACCGGTAGGTCTGTGTCAGGTTGGTATCAGAGCTCAGAAAGATTTCTTTTATTTCTGTAGCAGGGAAAAGAAAGATTCACCATGCCACCAAGAAGAAGAGATAGGCAAACACTCGATCCGTCAAAGGAGAGGGAAATGCCAAGAGGAAGGGATAGGCAGGTGCCAAATCCGGCCATGGAAAGAGAGATGTGTGGCATACACACCAGACTCGAGGACATGGAGACAACACAGAGGCACATAGCCTATGTTGGAGATGTCAATGAATCTAAAAGTGAAGATGAAGTTGGACATGAAGGAGAAGAATTTGCAGCAGAGGATGCAACAAATGAACACCTGATTAGCGTTGTTGCAAGGATGGGTGCTAGAGAAAAAATGGACATTCCAATATACGAGGGAAATATGGATGCTGGGGATCTTCTAGACTGGATTAGAGCTCGATAAACATATTTTGACTATGAAGATGTCGAGGAAGACAAAAATTTCAAACGTGTTGTCACAAGACTTAAAGGACATGCAACATTGTGGTGGGATGAAATGCAAGCTGACAGATGCTGCAAAGGCAAGAAGAAAATCAAGAGTTGGGATAGGATGATCGTGAAGATGAAGGAAAAATTCATTCCTAGGGATTACCAGATTACTCTGTTTCAGAGAATGTAGAATTTGAGACAGAAGCTTATGTCATTGAAGGAGTACACTAAAGAATTCTACAAGCTAAACATCAGGGTAGGTCATCGAGAAAGTGATGATGAAAAGGTTTCCAGGTACATGAATGGTATGAGATACGAAATTCAGGATGAGATGAGCATGATGACCATCCAAACGGTAGAAGATGCTTATCATATGGCTCTGAACGCTGAAGAGAAGTTGAGACGAAAACAAGGTCAAATAGGTCGAGGCCGAAGTCAAGCCAGAGGAAAATCATTTGCCCAGGATAGAAATCAGAAACCCAAGGAAGACTGGAAGAAACCTTAGACTCATGTTGAGAGAGGTGGAAGTTTGTAGAGGGGACAGTATAATGATGGAAACATTTTTCCTCGTACCAGAGGTAGAGGAAGAGGAAGAGGTGGAGTGGTGAAATGCTTCACATGTGATAAGGTCGGACATAAATCTTATGAATGTCCAGATAAGAAGAAAGAAGGTGGTGAAACTCACATTGCCAAAGCACAGAGGCAGAATGTTGAGGTAGAAGATGTTGAAGGTGGAAGATCACTGATGATGCGAAAAGTTCTCTTAACGCCAGAGAAGGAGGTGGAGAGTTCGGTCTAAAGGAACAAACTTTTTTGGACCGCTTGCAATACCAATGATTGGGCATGCAAAGTCATCGTGGAAAATGGTAGCATATATAATATCGTTTCTACAAAGATGGTAGAAAATCTGGAGTTGGAGACTATTGAACATCTAAGCCCATACAAAGTTTCGTGGCTACAAAAAGAACATCAGGTAAATTTCACTAAACAATGCTTAGTTGAATTTAAAATAGGAGGGTATAAAGATGAAATACTTTGTGATGTTATTCCCATGGATGTTTGTCATCTATTGCTGGGTAGATCATGGAAATATGACAAGAATGTGATTCATGAAGGGAGGAAGAACACATACACCCTAGAGAAGAATGGAAGAACTCACATGTTGCTTCCAATCAAAGATAAGGAGGTGAAACCTGAAGTAAGAAATACTGTACTTATCATGAGTGGGAAGGAACTTCTTACAGAGGTTAAGAAGAAAGAGGAACTGCAATTCATTGTGGTCAGGAAGCCTAAAATTGTCTTAACCAGTACAAGGGTAGATGATTTGCGGGAAGAGGTTCAGAAATTGTTGGAATAGTTTGCTGACATAGTAATGGACGAACTACCTCATTCGTTGCCACCGATTAGAAGTGTGAGTCATCATATTGATCTCATACCTGGAGCTAGTTTACCAAACAAAGTAGTGTATAGATTGATGCCGCAGGAGAATGAAGAAGTCAAAAGATAGGTCCATGATTTAATGGACAAAGGGTTGGTTAGAGAAAGCTTGAGTCTATGTGTTGTTCCGACAGTGCTCAGTCCGAAGAAAGATGGAGGCTAGAGGATGTGTACTGACTCAAGAGAAATCAACAAGATAACCATCAGGTACAGATTTCCATTGCCAAGGATGGATGATTTGATGGATTGCTTGAGTGGGGCCAAATTTTTTTCGAAGATTGATTTGAAAAGTGGATATCACTAGATTTGTATGAGAGAAGGTGATGAATGGAAGACAACCTTCAAGACTAATGAAGGGTTGTATGAATGGATTGTTACATGTCATTTTCCTTAACGAACACGCTGAGAAATTTCATGAGGTTGATGAACGAAGTCCTGAAGGAGTTCATCGGAAAATTTGTCATAGTATACCTTGATGACATACTAATTTTTAGTAAAACAGAAGCAGAGCATCTGAAACATTTGACCACAATGATGAAGAGATTACAACAAGAGAAGTTGATGATAAACATGAAGAAATCCTCGTTCATGAAGACAGAGCTCATTTATTTGGGTTTTGTTATTTCTGCAGATAATTTGAAGATGGATCCAAATAAGGTGGAGGTAATTAAGAATTGGCCATCGCCAAAGAATATATTTGAAATTCGAAGTTTTCACAGATTGGCTAGTTTCTACAAGAAGTTCATCAGGAATTTCAGTGGAATTAGTGCACCGATGATGGAAACAGTGAAGAAGAGACACAAGTCTTTTCAATGGATAGAAGAGGTTGAGAAAATTTTTAATTTGTTGAAAAGGAAAATCACGGAACAACCAATTTTGGTGTTGCCGGATTTTAAAAAGACATTTCAGGTAAAATGTGATGCAAGTGGATTTGCAATAGGGGTAGTCTTGAGCCAAAAAGACAGGATGATAGCATACTTTAGTGAGAAGTTGAATGAAGCGAAAGTGAAATACTCCACGCATGACAAGGATTTCTATTCTATTATTCAAGCATTGAAGAAATGGAGACATTACTTAATCCCGAAGGAGTTTGTCTTATACACTGACAATAATGCTTTACAATTTGTGACTCTACAGGAGAAGTTGAATCAAAGACATGCAAAATGGGTTGAATACATGAAGAACTTTACTTTTGTAATTAAGCATATTTATGGAACTACTAACAAGGTTGTTGATGCTTTGAGGGGGAAATGTTTGCTATTGCAGGAGTTCAGAGGCAAAACACTGGGTTTTGATGATCTCAGGAACATGTACAGAGATGATCCAGATTTTAAAGAAGTGTATGAGGTGACTGAGAATCCAATTCTCAGGGATAGAAGACAATGGGCCGAATACATGATCTAGGATGGATTGTTATTTAGGGGCAGTCAATTATGTATTCCAAAATGCTCCATGAGGGAAAATTTGTTGAAGGAGAAACACAATGCAGGATTGGTCGGGCATTTAAGTCATGACAAGATGTTCTCAAAGTTAAATGAGTCATATTTTTGGACAGGAATGAGAGAAGATGTCAAAATATTCGTGGACAGATGCAAAATTTGTCAGAATTCGAAAGGGAAGAGGCAGAATGAAGGCTTATATCAACCGTTACCCATACCTGATAGGTCGTGGGATGCAGTCACCATGGAATTCATATTGGGGATACCGAGAACACAAAGAGGGTTTGATTCAATCTTTGTGGTAGTGGATACATTTTCTAATATGGCACACTTCATACCATGTCATAAAACCAGTGACACAACTCACATTGTGAATCTATTTTTCAAAGAGGTCATTCGACTTCATGGCTTACCAAGGAGCATAGTTTTGGATCGAGACACCAAGTTCATGGGACACTTCTGGAGAACCTTATGGAAAAATCTGGGAACAAACTTGTCATTCAGTTTAGCTTATCATCCTCAGACAGATGGATAGACAGAAGCTGTGAATAGGATCTTGGGAGACTTGTTGGGGAGTTTGGTGACTAAACACCATAATCAGTGGGACAATATTCTGCCACAGGCAGAATTTTCTTATAATGATTCAATCAATAGAAGCACAGGGCAGAGTCCATTCCAAATTGTTTATGGGATGTAACCAAGAGGAGTTTCTGAACTAAGGGATTCAGAACAAGATGAGATAAGAAGTGCTAGTGCAGAAGATTTTGCTGAAGCAAGGAAGGAACTTCACAGCCAGGTGAAGGAACGATTGAAAAACTCGAGCCAAGAGTATAAGCGCAGAGCAGATCAAAACAAGAGACAACTTCAATTTGAGGTTGGTGATTTGATTCTTTCACATATGAGAAAGGAAATATTCCCGAAGGGGACATATAACAAATTGAAGATGAAGAATATCATACCATGTAAGTTCTTGAAGAAATTTGGGGAAAATGCTTATGAGATTGAATTACTCGATGCGATCAGAATTTCTCCAATATTCAACATCTCAGATTTGTACCCTTACAAAGATGAGGAAGCAGAAGCAGGTAATGAACAACCAGAGGTTCAGTGGACTAAACAGATGTGAGTTGCAGAGAGCCACAGATGGAAAGCATACTGGACAAAAGAGTTAGCAAAAGGACCAGAAGAAGGGAATATTTTGAATACTTGGTCAAGTGGAAGGGACATCCAGTTGAAGATACCAGATGGGAGAATGAAGAAGAGATACATAAGCATGGACAGATCATGTGAGAGCTCATTGACATGAGCCCATGAAAATTTTCAAGCAAGGGAGTATGATGCAGGAGCATCGCCAACAACAAGCGAGTGGGGGACAAACACCAACGCATTTTGGCACATGATGAATTGTTTGAAATGTTTTGAAGTTTGATACGCCAAACATAAATGAAACAATTAAGAAAGGGTGTACTTGTAGATTGTAATTAGACCTTCAGTGTCCCGCTCTCGTCTGAAGGATTAAGAGGAATTTATGCTAGTAAATGTAAGTAGGTAGCTTTAAATTCTTAGATTAGACAGTTTTAGGAGCCAGAGGGAAAACAGATATAGACACCCTCACTTGTATCATTGTAACATTATCAAACAAAGAGAGCATAGGAGAGAAGAAGCAAAGATATTTGTAGAGTAAAAACCCATGTACATAAGTTTTGAATTAATACAAAGATCTTTAGTTCAGACTCATGGTGTTCAATTGTTTTCTGTGTTTGTACATGCTGATTGATATATGTTGGTTTACTCTCTGTTATGCATTTGATTTTATGCATGAATGTATGATTTCATATTTAATGTCTGAAATCTGAAGAGAGGGAGAGTAAGGAAATGAGTTTCAATTGTTTCTCTGTCTGAGCAAAATTTTTCCTACAAGGAGTGCAATGAAATTGTCCAAAAGGTGTGCGTTGAGAGAGGTCAGAGTTTGTCTCTGCAAGATCAGGAGGGATAACATTGTTCTCATTCTCATAGAAGTGGAAGTTAAGCACAGGAGCCGTGCAAGGTGTGCGCAGGCCGAGTGGATTCTCAGAGGTTACAACCTAAGAGAAATTGTTGAAGGACTGTTGCTGCAAAAAGAGTGCACAGAGTCTAAGAATTCAAATACTTGGACTGTATTTGAAGAAGTGATGCAAGGAGTGCGTGCAGGAGTTTTCCCCAAACAACTTGAGGATTTTTCAAATCAATCTCAGGAGGGATAGGATCTTCGAAGCTGTCGAAGAAAATCTCAGGAGGTTTAGTACCTTGAAGCGTTCAAAGGGGAGGCGTTGCAAATTTACTTGCAGGTAGATAAGTTCCAGCAAAGGAATACCATGTTCGCTTCTCAAGAGTCGTCAAGGAGGCATTAGACGGTCGAAATTCTCCATGGAGAATTCGTGAAGTCCCAAGAGCAGTCGGATCATGCAGAGGAGCAAGGGAGTTATGGTTTAAAACCTTTGCATCAAGATTCATGAGGTTGCGAAAGGCGAAGTCGTGAAACTGCAAAAGTATCTAAGCCATCCGTTAGAAGGAGGACACGTGTCGCGAGATCTCCCATATCGGGGATTCAGACATCGGAGGTCAGAAAGAGAAATCCTTCAACTTCGTGAGTGGTGAAGTCACGAGAGAATCGCAGCCATCCATCAGAGGAGTACAGGTGACAGATATCAAGGGACTCACGAACTCAGAGTTTTGCAAAGTGAGAGCCCAAAGATTCGGTGCTCCAAGTCATGAGTGGCGAAATTGCGAAGGAGCTAGGACAAGCGTAGGATATGAGCCAACAGGGGCCATAGGATCATTCATGTAATCTCATTTCAGGGTTTCATGGGTTGAAGAGCCGAAATATTAGCATCAGGATTCGTGAAGTCACGAAGTCCGAAACTCCAAAAAAGGTGGGAAGTTCCGTTGTGGGACCCGTATTGACGACGTGACGAAATTTCAACATTTCAGCATATCGACGGATAGGAAGTCAAGACTTCTTTCCTGAAAGTCTCGAAGTCGCGAGTTGTGATAAGGAGTAGCAAGCAGTTCGGGATCTCGACACTTCAGGTGTCGGGATACAAAGGAGGTAGCGCTTCGGGAAGCGAAGTCGCGAAGTGCCGAAGCTGGGCACGAGGGACACATGGCAGAACCACAAGGTGGGGCCCGTGTGATTGGTGGGTGAACACACGTCGCCAGGAGGAAGGATTCAATAATCCATTGACTTCTTGCATCTCGAGGATTCGTGAGATAAGAGCACGAGAGATCGACATTGAAACTTGTGAAGTCGCGAGTAGCGAGAACGCGAGGAGAAAAGTCAACATTGCTTCTTTGGGTTTCATGAAAGAAAGGTGCCAAGTTCGGATACCACAACTAGTGAAGTGGCAAGTAGCGAGAGGATATAGTGCTAAGATTAGCCGGTGTTCACGCATGAAGGGCGCTGACAGAGGGGAGCTATACCCATTTCGTGATCTCGAGTATTGTGAGAGTGGAAGAGAAGAGTCGAGAGCCTCTACTCACGAACTTGTGAGTTGCGAGTTGCATTAAGTGCCTTTGGAATTGGGCCTTGGTCATAGCGTTGTGGTCGCATGAAAGGCTGGAGCTTGCACCTAGTGTTGTTTTCACAGGATATCTTCCGAAAGGACCTGTGGATCGACTGAAATTGAGATTCTAGTAGGGAGTTGAAAGAGTCGATCCGGCTCAAGAAGATAAAGAACGATCCTGTGAGAAGATCTCGTCCCGAGGGCTGATAGGTCTACATCACTCTGTTATGACATCAATAAGTGAGTGCAATAGTGGTAAAAGTTTTTTTTTGAAACAACGAAAAGAACAAGTGGTAAGCGTTATTTACATATAGCATAATTGCACTCTCTAATCTCATCACGTCGCTACATAACATAATCACAACACAAAATCATTATTACTCATAGATAATCCATGTCACTTACA
>ML821285.1:0-31766 GCA_009831015.1 Picea engelmannii
ACATGTAAGGTTCTTAATATAATGTATTATATCTACATACCATTTATGTTTCTCTAACTTGTCAAGCACCATGGAAATCATAAGATTATTTTCACCATTTATATAAGAGTGGTCAAAACCTCCTCAAACAAGCTCAATGTCTAAGAAATATGCCAATGGCCTTATGAAAAAGGTGAATGACAACTCAAAAGGGTGACATGTTCTTCCAAATATGTTCCAAATGGTGGAGTTCTCCAATATGGTTGATGTGTCATCCTCTCATAGTCCATCATGCATGAAAACTAATCCTCAACAATCCTCAATAAGGGAGGGCCCCTTCATTGCCCAAGTGCATAAAAATATGTAGAAGGGAGAGAATGATACACATGAAGGTGTTTCACATGATCTCAAGTGTCAATGACATATCAAATAATCCAGAGTGCTAGGAGAATAATCACCTAGGCCAAAGTGTGACATACATACATAGATCCATTCTTAGGATAAATGGGAAGTGTGCTTCTAGGTATAAAACATAACACAACTTTTACAAAGGGTAAATTAAAAAATCTTAGGGAAAATCTAAGTCATGTGTCCTAATAGACCCATCCCAAGACCCCCCACACACCCACCTCAATTACCATAAATGATCTCTATAATATGGTTAGAATGAGACATAAGGTAAGGAATAGCCTTGAAATGGAATTTAGAAGGACATGCCATGACCAACCATAAGGGGTCTAAAGAAACCACCTAAGTATGAAAAAAAAGGTTACATAGATCACTAAGCATGTTCTAGTGAAAATACAAATGTTACACCATCACAACTTTTATCTCATCATGATACATCAAAAAGGTCTCGTGAAGGCACAAATGATCATGAAACACTGGGCTCAGACATTATAAAATGTGTTTACATGATCAACTCAGATGTTGGGACAATATGGAAAAGAAAATGTGGCTACTCTAATGAAAATATGAGGTGTAATACCTAGTAGTTAACATCCATTGGAAATCTTGATTGATCCCTAGTGAAGAACTCACCCTTAGAGCAAGGGTGCAATTCCTCTTATTATCTGGTACACCCATTTCTAATCCAAAATTGATTTTACCATTGCAACAACTAATATAAATCCAAAAAATAGCAGATAGACTGAAAACCTTGAGTGAAACAATGATTTATGGCTTGTTGATAGTATCCAAAGAGAGAGAGAGAGAGAGCAGTGTTTTTACCTTCATCTATCTCTATTCATTTATCTTTATAACATTGATAACTGAGTATTTCAAGAAGATCACTATCCTATGCATATTTTAGGATGTAGTAACAAATTTCACGCAACATTTTGATTAGGAGCTAAATGAGGTTCGGTGGTGACAATCATTGTTACACACCAAAACGTCGCAAGTGTCATACTATCAAATGTCGCATTTAAGTGTCGCAACTATTGCACTTTCTTCACCATGAAAAAATGCATGTCATAATACCTAGACACACTGGAAGGAAAACCTATCATTTGGAGGTCGGAATACGATCTTTTTCCTTGAGTTATTGAACTTTTTTTAGCTTCATCGCTCCCATACCCATATCCAGGGGGTGATGAACCCTTGTCATCACTCTTGCTCAGTTATAAGGGAGAGACACTATTGCTTTGTGCCTAGTTATAGGGGAGCAATGAAGTGATTACAAATAAGCTGCCTTATTTTTGGGATAAGATCTGGGAAGATCTAATTTGGTTTGGGTCAAGGATTCGAGTCATATCTCTTTGCTCCATCCTAGGAAAATTCAATGGTCATTTAATTAGCCAAATCCCAACCTCATGAGCTAAATCCTCACTTGATCTAACCATATTCCCGAAATACCTCATGGTTTTTATGCCCTCAAAGACTATATAATGGAGACCATGCTTGAGTGAAAGGAAGAGAAGAGTATTTAAGAGTGTCATACTTCTGATATTGATACATTCAAGAAAAGAGAATTAAGAGCATCATACCTATGATTGTGTGAGATCCAAGGGGTTGGATAGAAGAGCTTGAAGGTTATGTTGCAATGTCAACTTTGGGATTGCAAGTACTTCACTATTGCTTTCCATTAATACATAACTCAACCTATTCCCTTCATGTTTAGTGTCATTGGCTACATGCATGTCTATTGTTGTGAAATTCATCATAGATAGATCTATTTTCACTTAAAAATATAGTGTAGAGGAAAGAGATTTGTCTGTGTACTTTGCAAGTATTTTCTTGCGCCTAGGATCTTCGACATCAAGGTCAAAGGCCAAAGTAGCGAGGACAACCGATGTAAAAAGGTAAGTTGCCCATCTCTTTCTTCTTATTATAATTGTTGAAATAGGTCTAAAGGGGTAGTAGTTCACCATTCGTTTTCTTCTACCTTGGATCAAGAGGGGTCTTAATCAAAGGGGGGTTTCACCTATCCGTAGGGGGAACTTTACCATAACATAAAATCAACGACTCCTTTGGGGAATGTTCTCTTTAGTCTTTCCTTGGTTTCTTCTAGTATTTTGAATCTTGCTTGTTACATGCTCTTCTTGGTTTTGATACTTCTTCTTTGATCTCTCTCCTTCCCATATCATCATTGGGAAGCTCTCTGAGCCAAATATTTGACCCTATCTCATATATGAGTAAAGTTTGAGTTTTTTAACCACTTTACAAGCTTCCTCACCCTCCCATAAGGGACTACAGGGCGATAACGGTCTTATAAAAGAAGCAAACTAATGTATATGATATAATCTCAATTATCTCAATGTCAAAAAGAGACATAATGCTCTAGAAGTACAAGGTAAAGAGACTCAAGGATCCAAATGTTTTCCATTGAATGAAGGAGAGGGGGTCTCCTCCTCTGAAGTTGAATGGGAAACTCTCTTACCATCTAATGCCAAAGGTAAGAATATTTGTATAGAAGGTTTCCCATAGGAGCTAGATCTATCCCAACATATGTTTCTCTATTTGGAAGAGGTGACATGTTGTCAGAAGCTAGCGGAGGGGTGTTAATTGACGGTTTGGTGTAAAATGTCTCGAGAACACAATTTTTTTTTTTTTTGCATGGGCCTCTCTACTGAGGGTTAGGTTTCCTCCCAAGGGTTGACGAATATTGGGGTTGAAATGGTAGTGCTCTTTTCCTGCCTCTTGATGCCTTGATCCACTAGGAGCACCACGAATAAACTTGATGTAGTAATTTGCATAGTGTCTAGTTAAATGTGGGGATGGAGGATGTGAGATATGAGATTAAGTGCCTCTCTAAGTATAATTCCAAACACCATTAATCTAGATACCAGAAAAAGTTGGACAGGGAGTTATGAGACTCCCCGAATAATCCCTAAAACTGACCATGTATCTCATAATTTTGGGGGCAATTAAATATAAAGTGCTCCTCCATATCCATCTCTTGTCTATGGTAGATCCAACATAGTCTGTCCTCCTAAGAAATATGATGCTCAACTTCCACCCGAATTTGATGGGGATCCTACTCTAAACTATCCTAGGGGGATCCTATGCCCATGCATCTAATGTCAATGCATGTAAGGTGAACACACTATGAGGTTGTCTATAAAATCCAAGAATTCCTTTACAGAAAAGGCCATCTTGGATCTCAATCCTGTTGAGGGTGTGATCCAAGTGACCTTGATGTGCTACTTACGAATATCCTCCTTGATAATCCCATTCATTTCCTACTTGTTAGGAAAGAGGTGGCTAGAAGCATCCAAAATGTACCCGAACAAGAGAATATGATCTATTGATATACCAATTGAATGAAGGAAACATGACACTTTGATTACTAACACCTTGTTCTCTCAAAGAGGAGGGGGGGGAGGGACTAGGCATTGACCTTCGAAAATCGTTAAGAAAGATAAGGGTACCACTCCCTACCGACCGTTGAGTTAGAGAATCTTAAGAGATGATGCAACAACTATACTAGTCTAAAAATGATCCAAATCTAGAAGGGGTGTGCCTCAAACTATACCTGAATGATGGGTTGTGGACCGTCCTCTTGCATCTCATGATGCAGTGAAGTGAGAGGGTTTGAAATCTCTCAAATCAAGCCCAATCTAACTCAAGAAGTATTTCTCCCCAAACTTCTGAATTGTATAGAACTATGGGTCTAATGATGGAGTCCATGAGATCTTGTTTGGATGAGATGTCCTGAACATGGAGCTACAAGCTCTATCTCTTTATGAAAGTAAGGGAAATATACCTCTTATATACCTGGGGTTCGAGAGATTTCCTCAAACCAAATGTAGGCACTAAAAACAAAACACACAAATATATGTACGCAGTGGTAATCTCAACCTCTTCCCCCTAAAATAAAAGTTGAAACCTAAAAGGATCTTCTTTGAGGAATTGAAGATCAACACCTTGGTTTTCCCAAGGTTGATTGCCAACTCCTAAAGGTCACAAAGCAACACAAGAGAATCTGACTGTCTATTTAGACCCCCAAGTGCGGAGGCCAAGAGAACCACATCATTGGCAAATAGGATTATGGAGATTAGTACATGTTGGAGAAGATAGTTGTCCCTTGGCTAGATGTGCTTGTGCAAAATAGTCTCCAACTCGTGTATGTATATACCAAATAAGGAACCTGAAACTCTATGATCCATCCATACTTAATGAAAATGAAGACGACCAAGTCTTATTTTCCATTGAATATTTGAAACCAAATGCACATGCATAATTTTTTTTTTGTTTGCTAGTTTGTCCGTGACTTGTGGGACTAGCCTGTGGTTGAGAAACCGCAACTCAGGGGCATCTAAGCTGTCAAAATCATCCTGTGATCGCACCTGGCCTCAGCCACACCAACCCTTAACATGGTCGAATTTTCTGTCCCCGTAGGTTTCGAACCAGTGACTTTAACATCACAGAGTGCCTTAACAACACACTCCCTCACCAACTGTCCTACACCTCGGGGACAGATGCACATGCATAATTACTAAAGGAGACAATTCTACAAAAGAAGATAGCAATGACTAGAAGGGGTCGACAAGAACTTTGGAAGGTGGGATTCAAGGGTCAACAACCATCCAAGGCCAAATGATACTCCAAAGAGAAATTTGAGGAACTGTTTCCTCATTTCCTTCAAAACTAAAGCTTTTAGAGACCAAAGCCTCCCAAAATGGGAAGGGCTAATCCAAATCGATCTACATAAGAACAATATGAATGTATTTGAGCCCTAGATTGGGGGCATTAGGATTTGCAACATCTCAAAGATGGTCTTGACTTTGTTAGATTTCAAAACATCAACTTCTAGCACGTTTTTCGGACCCTAAACAACATTTTTTGGCCTTGTGGCTGATGGTTGAAAATTGTTGTAGGTTTCATGAATCTTAATGAAAATGTTTCTTCTCAATGAGATCTTTCCAACAAGCTATTGTGTGCCTAAAATGGAGTTCATATGTGAAAGTTGTAGCCCCAACAAGGAAATGGTCCAAATATTTCCCATCGGTCCAACCGGCGACCATGTCAACTCACAATGATTTGAATATGGGGAATTAGTAATGTGTGTGATTCTAGTAGAGATTTATAGAAGCATCATGAAGGTTCTAAGAGGGTTTCAAAACCCTAACCCTAATTCTAGCTATCAAAAACATAGCAAGAGGAAAAAGGGTTCAACTTTTCACTAGCCATATGTTGCTCCAGAGTATGAGCAAGAATGTGGAAGAAAGGGTTCAACTTTTTACTAGCCATATGTTGCTCCAGAGTATGAGCAAGAATGTGGAAGAGATACTAACACAACAAAAAGACCAAAGAATATTGCAGAGGGTTGTAAAAGACCATATTATATCATAGCTTTGCAGTAAGCTTCGACAGCTTTGTAATCCATATTGTAATCTCCATAATATAAGAAAACAAAGGCACAATCCTTCATTGATTCTTGGTTTCCCACATGGTTTTCGAAGGTATTGTATTCATTTGTGGCTTTTTTTAATTGTAGAACCTCTTTCATATGTCATAGTAGTTCAAGAATCCAAATGGTGTACTTTTATTTCTGTTAAAGCATTTAAAATAAAAAAAAATCTATTTTGGTGAGTCGGCCATTAAAATATCCAAGAACATTTATATAGGAAAGTAGAAAACTCCCTAACTTTGAAGTCGTGGTTTATTTATAAGATTTGGATTCTTCAAGGACTCGCACCTCAAGACACTTCAAACGAGCAGTTTGATATGGCTCTAATACTTTGGCATGGAGATAAATTGAAGCGAGATTAGGATGGAACATTGTAGAAAGTTAAAATTAATTAACATACGACAATGATGATGGCCAATGTCGGGGACGATGCATTCTGCATAGTCAACTTTGGAGGAGAAACAACCTCAACCAGATCGGGGACCCTCCCCTGATTGTCAATAGAACCTAGAAAAAGAACCCATGGGAGGAGATATATAACACAGAATATAAAGCTTGGAAATGAGATTCAGATTTTTGATCAAGTGTAAAATAAGAATGCTTAAAATTGGAATTTCTCCTTCAGATTTTCTACTATTAAACTCTTTTAAGTCAGCCACCCAGGTTGGATTATTTTTTGTCTAATTTCTATACATGGACTTGGACTTTTGATGTTGATGACATGGTTGATTCTGTTACAACTGTTACTTGAAGTAGCTACTAGCTCTGTTATCTGTTTTGAGATGCTTGATAATGCTGGATTTATATATTGGTAGCTGGTAGTTCTGGTCTTATTGTAGTACTGTTATAGGTCATAACTCTGAAAGATATACTAATGGAGTCGGATATTAATATCTCTGACTGTTACTAGAGGGTCAGCAGATGATTTATAACCATCTTTGTTCTTATATCGCTTTTATAACCCTAAAAAAACAAAGCATCCAGACATATTAGCTCTCAATATTAGGTGGAATCTTAGGCATCCATTTCAGAGGTCACTATCAAATGATGAAGAGCAACTGTTTCCGACCTGATGGGGAGGTAAGATCTCATCAGATGTATAATATATTATATCTATGGGCTATGGGAAATGCAAATTTGATCAATTAGTAAGAATAGCATCATAAAATTAGTGTTTCATTTACACTCCCATTCTTAGAAAGCGCGGCTTTGCTTATCTATCAGAAAGGAATTGAAAATTTGACTAAAGTTATCATCCATACTCTACTTTTAAAATTGAAAGGACAAATTCAGTATCTTAAAATCAAGAAGAGAAGGATAACTGACCCTGCCACCAACATGCAGCACAAAGGCCAAAATGACAGCTATAGGAATGCCAACCACATAGTATGCCCCAAGATTTACATAGGCACCCAATGTTTGCCATCCACACCCTCTAGCAATACCTGTGGAAGCACCGAAGTTTCAGAAAACATGACCTCTGAAGGAATGTTTTTGTTTTTAGAGACAAACTATATCTATCTATCTATATATACAATTCAAGAGCATTTACAGATATGACAAAATCTATGAGAAAGGTTATCTACCTACTACAACACCCTGGATGGCATCAATAACTGTTGTGGATGCAAGAAGTGGCATCATGCTTGAAATGTAGTCAACTACCTCTCCTTCATTGCTATAAACATAGCCCCAGACATTTCGAACAGAAAATAAAGTAGAGCCTATCAGGAGGGCCTCCATGGCTGCCATACAAACCCCTACATGCACTGATAACCGTGCAGCACGTGGGCGTCCAGCTCCTAGTTCATTGGAAACTCGTGTACTGCACTGCAAAAGGTTAGTATGAAAAATACGAACAGAATTCAATACTGACAATTTCATATCCATAAAGAACTTGCGCTAAGAGACATTTCTAAATCAGTTATACCAACCTTACAGCAGCGCCCAGGCCAAACGGAATCATATATGCAAGTGCAATGGTGCTAATGCTGCAAAGAATCAAAAGAGAGCTCAAAGCAAAATAAAGTAACTATTGGCAGTGGACAAGCAGATGTTGTTATTAGCTTTATGTACAGTAAATTTTGTCAGATTGAGAGAACTGACATAATTACCAGATGGAGAGAACTGACATCTCAAGTTCAGGCTTAGGCAATAAACCAGAGAGGAGAACAAGCATTTCAAAGGACCAGTACTGCAAGCTATCAACAAACGTAGAAGTATTAACTTAGGAACAGAAAAATATCGAGTATAGTATAACACATAAATTGGTTCCTACTGAAGAGATAGTTTAAAAAAAAAACCACATTCAAGTAGAATAAGCCAAATGGAAATAGAGATTGAAGTCATGCATATTTTTTTTAACTTCAACTACACTCCACAGCCAAAGGGAAGGAACTCATACCAGATCATCACTGCAGATGGAATAGCGAGCTTAAGAAAGTTTGTAATATCATACAAAGCTTCCCTTGAGAAGGATGTCCATGTCTTCTTGCATGCAGGGGAAAATGCAACATAAAGTGATAGAAGTGCCACATTCAGCCAATTGGAAATGCTGTTTGCCAATGCAGCCCCTTTATTACCTAATCCAACTTTGAACACCAATATCCAACAGATGGGGAAATGGAAGCAAAGAGTAATTGCAGAGCTCAACATCATCGGAAAGACGATACCCTGTGATTGAAGAAATTTCACAAGCGGTTGAAGAGCCGCAAAAGCAAACAAGCTAGGAATCATCCACCTTGCAAATTTCCCTGCTTCAAAAGATATCAAAGGATCTTGCCCAAGGGCTGCAAGAATGTGTCCCATATATGCCCATATTACTGCAAGTGGTATGCTCACACAAAAAAGAGCAAAAATTGCTCTCTGTAATTGAATCCCAAGCAAATGATATTGCTTTGCTCCGTATGCCTGCCCACAAAGTGTCTCTAATGCACTTGCCATCCCCATCTGTTCATAGACACACGAGTAATAAAAAGACAGCTGATAAGTCTACGGTTTAGTATAATCAGAGCTTGAAAATTGAAGTGCATTCACTTACATATCATTCTACAAACAAAATATTGGACCTTATAAGCTTGTCTTTTAAGCAACTACAAAGTTAAACCTGTATTAAGGACAACTTGTAACTAGCAAATGAATTGAAATGGATTCATACACAATTTTATTCAGTTTACCTCGGGAGCCTGTTAAACATGCTGCCATGTGCTAAGCATAAGGTTAAGAAAAGATACTTGACTAAGCGTTTAATAAATGATCGTTCCATGATGCAGGAGCATCTAAGTTGTGCATGTAGAATCTAAAAGCAGTGTTACTCTATCCTCCTAAATAAGGAATAATCAATTGAGTAATCTAGTTGTAAGTGCACGCATGCATCACTAGAGGCAAAGGAAGAAAATAATTGTTGTAGAGGTTATCTTAAGGAGGTAGGATGGATGGGACTGCTAGTGTGTAAGGGAATACCTCCATGTTCGTTTTTGAAATTGGGAAAAAATGTTAGAGAATGGATTTTATATATATGCTTTGTACTTCTATTCTAATGATCACAAAAATTTCCGATTTCTCTTTTGCACTATTGAGGAATAAAAGAAATTGATTTTTCTTTCTTTTTGTTTGTGGATCATATTGTTGTGCACTCTAACGGCTGTGCAGTGGGTTGTTGTTTTGGAAACCCCTGATTGCACCGCTGTCATGGTATTAGAGCAGTGGAAGAGATGGCCAATAGAAGAATTCCAGTATGGGGACAGAGAAGAGCAAGGGCTGGAAATTGAAGAGTGAACACAATGAGTTACTCCATAGATTCGAAGCTCTTGAAGTTAGGTTGAGAGGTGATGAGTCCAAGGATGAACATGAAAATGTAGCTGTTGGAGAGGTGATGAGTCCAAGGATGAACATGAAAATGTAGCTGCACATGTTCAGGGAGTAGATCCCCTGTAGAAATTGATTAAGGCAATCTCCAAACAAGGAACTAAGGCAAAAGCATATATTTCACAGTTCGAAGGAGAGTTGAACCTAGAATTGTTTATAGATTGGATACAAGATCTGGAGAGGTATTTTGATATGGATAATATTGAGGAAGGCGATCCTTGTAGATTAAAAAATTCTGTGGAAAAAATGAAGTCCCATGCTGCACTTTGATGGGGGAATCTACAAAGATTGAGATGAAGGCAGGGAAAGAGAAGATTAAATTGTGGCCTAAGATGTTGAAACATCTTAGGGATAAATTTTTGCCCTCAGATTTCCAGCAACATTTGTTCAAGCAATTTCAGAACTTGAGGCAAGGGTTCATGTTTGTGCAAGAGTACACCAAACAATTCTGAAATTGCATATTCGGATAGGCTTGGAAGAACATGAGGAACAAGCAGTGGATCGTTTTCTTAATGCGTTAAGGTTCCAAATCCAAGATGTACTAGCCCTTGTGAAGGTGCATTCCATGGGTGAAGAATATGAATATGCTTTAAAGGAAAAAGAGATATAAAATCAGGGAAAGATTAAGGGAAGTAAAAGACAGTGACATCTCTTCAAAGGGAAGAGAGACATCTCTTCAAAGGGAAGAGAGAGCTCTTCAAAAACTACCACGAGTGAATATAATAAGGAAGGAAAAGAAGCAAAGTATGACTATAGAGCAAGGGGAGGTTTAGGAGGTAGAGGTTGTGGTGGTAGAGGCTCTTTCATAAGAGGAAATTGTTTTTGATTTGAAAATATTGAGCATAGGGCTCTTGACTGTCTAGAAACAATTGATGATGATAGGAGATCAAAGTAGAGAGAAACCATGGCACATGGTGATGATATTGATCAAGTTTCAATGATAACCCCACTTGAGCTAGAGGAAGGGGAGAATCTTATGTTGAAGAGAATCTTATTAAGGTTGAAAGAGAAAAAGGGCATTGGTTGAGAAGAAGTCTTTTCAAAACCAAGTGCAAGGTAGGCAAAATGTGTTTCAAGTTAATCATTGATGAGGGAAACACTAATAATATAGTCTCCAACAAAATGGTGAAAAGATTGAGCTTAAAATCTACAAGACATCCTTGGTCTTAGAAGGTGTCTTGGCTTCAAAAGGATCAAAATGTTATAGTGAACAAGCAATATAAAGTCATTTTAGTATTGGTGACTATGAAGACAAGGTGATGTGTGACATCATACCCATGAATGCATGCCAATTGCTTCTAGGTAGTCATGGTAGTATGATAGAGAAGTAGTTCATAATGGGAAGGAGAATACATATACCTTTGTTAAAAGAGGAAGGCAATTACAATTGCTTGCTCCCTGTGAAGGAGGAGGAAGTGGAAAATAGTTATATACTCTTCTTCTTTTCTAAAGAGTTTTTTCATGATGCTAAAAATTGAAGGGAGATTATGAATTGATTTGTAGGGAGCAAGCAAATGCATCAAGAAAGGAAGTTCCACCATAAAATAAGGTCTTACTAGAGGAGCATAACGAGATAATTTTCGATGGCTTGCCTATTGGATTGCCTCCATTGAGAAAGATCACCCATCACATGGATCTTATTCTAGGAGATAGTTTGTCAAATCTAGCCTCTCATAGATTGAGTATAGTGGAAAATGAGGAGTTGAACAAACAAGTGGAGGATTTGTTGTCAAGAGATTTTGATAGAAGAAAGTTTGAGTCACTGTGCCATACCTACAATAATTACCCTGAAGAAGGATTGCCCAATGTGCATGGAATCAAGAGGCATCAACAAAATTACCATTAGGTATAGGTTTCCATATCCCAAGATGGTTGATATCATGAATTGTTTAAGTGGAGCTTGTTAGTTTTCTAAAATAGATTTAAAAGGTGGATGTCACCAAATTCAAATAAAAGAGGGTTATGAGTGGAAGACAACCTTCATAAAAAGAAGGATTGTATGAATGGTTAGTGATGCCATATGGGTTGAAAAATTCTCCAAGTACTTTGATGATATAGGTGTTGAGGGATTTCTTGGGGAAGTTTGTAATTTTAAATTTTGATGATATACTTAAATCTTTAACAAGACAAGAAAAGAACACTTGCTTCATGTGAAGCATGTAATGTAAAGGTTGGAAGAAGAGAAACTACAAGTAAATTTGAAGAAATGTTGTTTCATACAAGAAGAACTTGTCTACTTGGGATTTGTAATTTCCAAGGATGTGACTAAAGATAGATCCATAGAAGGTGAAATCCATTATGGAATGGCTAGTTCCGAGAAGCATAACTCAGGTAAGAAGTTTTTGTGGCTTAGTTAGTTTTTACAAGAAGTTCATTAGAAATTTTAGTGCCCTTTTTGTGCTACTAATAGATTGCATGAAGGGAAAAGTTCTTAAAAATGGATAACAACTTCACAAAAAAAAATTGAACTTTTGAAGAAGAAGGTGATTGAAGGCCCAATGTTCTCTCTTCCATATTTTAGTAAAGTGTTCCAAGTATATTGTGATGAAAGTGGAGTTGCAATTAGTGCAATATGAAGTCAAAAAGGTAAACCCATAGCCTTCTTTAGTGAAAATTTGAATGAGGAAAAGAGGAAATATTATCTTTACGATCAAGGATTTTATACTATTTTACAAGATTTCAAAAAATGAAACATTATTTACTATCAAAACAATATGTTTTGTTCAATGATCATCAAGATTTGAACTTTATTAACAGCCACACAATGTTGAGTAAGGCTAGACACTACAAGTGGGTAGAATTTTTGCAAAACTTTTAATTTATGTTGAAGCAAAAAACAATCCAAACAAATAAGGTCATAGATTCATTGTGTAGAAGAGTTTCATTTTTGGTATTTATGTCAATGGAGGTGGTTGGATTTAAAGTAATCAAGGACTTGCATGAATTTGATGAAGATTTTGGAAAGGTGTGGAAGGTTTGCAAGAAGTCAGTGTTGATAGATAGAAGAATCTATCTAGAACACTTCTTGCAAGATGGTTTTTTTATCAAGGAAAAATAACTATGCATTTCCAAAGGATCCATGAGGGATAAGTTTATTAAATAGTAGCATGGTGGAGGATTGAGTGGACACTTTGGAAAAGACAAAAATCGAGCTTGGTTGAACGAAAGATATTATAAGTGGATTTTGAAATAGGATATTAGAAAATATGTCAAGAAATACAAAATATATAAGTTAGCAAAGGGAAGAAGCCAAAATATTGGTTTGTATACTTCTATGCTAGTTCCAAAGGCATCTTGGGAGGATTTATCCATGGATTTTGTTTTAGTTTCAACTAGGTAATGATACTATCTTTGTAGTGGTTTATAGATTCTCTAAAGTGGCTCATTTCATGCCTTGCAAACAGATTAACTATGCATTTAAGGTTGTTGATTTGTTTTTCAAGGAAACTATTAGTTTGCATAGATTGCTAGCTCCAAGATTCTAAGCCATTTTTGGCAAGTTTCTTTGAAAAAGAATGGAAACAAAGTTGCAGTACAGTTCTGCCTATCATCCCTAGACTGATAGGTAAACTAAGGTTGTGAAAAGGATTTTGGGAAATTGTTGAGCCGTCTTTAAAGGAACAAGCCACGGCAATGCAATTTGATGTTGCCACAAGCTAGAGTTTCCAGTCAATAACTTAGTTAACCGATCTACAAGAATTTCCCCATTCCATATTGTATATGGGAAGAGCCCCAAAGGATTGACGGATTTAGTGAAGTTGCCTTTGGACGAGAGGAGAAGCGATGATGTAGATGTATTTGTTGAACACACTCAAAGATTACATGGACATGTTTGGAGCGATTGCAAGCAACAAACTAAAATTAGAAAAAAAAAATATTATTATTATTTCACCATGTAAATCTAGTTTAAATGGTGTTACCCATAGTTAGATAAGGAATAATTAGTTAAGTAATATACCTGTAAGTGCACACATGCACCACCGGTGGAAAAGGAAAAAGGAATATTTTAAGGTGGAATGAATGGGACTCCTGGTGCGTAGGGAATACCAGCATGTTGGTTTTCAAAATTAAATAAAAACCAAAACTAATTGTAGAGAATTTTATAAAAAGGATTTTATACATATGGTTTTGTTCGTCTGAAATGACACTAAAAAATCAAGTTCCTCTTGAACAAAAGAAATTGTTCTTTCTTTTTGTTTTCGGATTATATTGCTGTGCTGTGCAACTTTTGATTGGGCTACCATTCAAATACTCTTGATTAACTGTTTTATGGGTATTGTTTAACTGTGTTTTATGTTTGGATTTTTTTTTTTCTGAATTTGGTAACATAAATTTGCACAAAATCATAATTTTTTATTATTTAAATTATATTTTTCAATGTTGTTGAAAAAACCATGTGGTATTAAGATTATACAGAATTAACCACTCAAATCTACACATCCAACAATTTCTTGACAAATTTCAATAAAAATTAAACAGAAAATATCTCCCCCAAAAAAATCAAATCCTAGAAAACCTAATAGATCCGGAAAAACAAAAAAATGAAATATCATTTTTTTGCCAAGCAAACCTAACTGAAATGAAACCTGATAGAATAGACTCCATTATATAGATGAGATAGAAAAATTGTTCTTCAAATAGGTCGTTAGGGACTTCCAAAAATATGTAAAATTTGCAGGTGGATTTCACATAAAAAGAGAGATAGGATGGCCCAAATAAATACCTTGATATGTTTTACAGTTACACTCAGGAAGAGCAAAACAACAAAATCAGAGAATGGCTTACTTAACCGTTCAGTCCAATCCTCCCTTGTTTTGGGTTTTTGAATAAACGAAGCCTCATAAATGAGTTGATACTGTAAAACACCCAATGATAGCAAAGTAAATAACAGTAGCAAAGTTTTGTAAATCATACCAAAACATGTAACCCGGTAACACCTGCAAAAGAAGTAGCAACAGAAGCACTAGAAAGTGCAAGCTCTCCCAAATGCCCCACCATCATAACAGAGATCAACTGCAAGCAATACTGAAGCAGATTTACTCCAATCATAGGTCCTGCTATCCACCACAAGTTTTTTATTTCCTCCCATACAACCCCTGTAGTGCACTTCACATTATCCGAAGGCTCTATTTCATAAATAACAGACTTGTGTTCGCCTCCAGACGTGGAAAGCAACTGAGTTTCCTCGCCATTTTCGCTTATAAGCGGTTCCTTCAACAAATCTCTGGCATTGCCATGAACCTGAGCTAAACCAGGTCTCTCCATGCCTCCTTCCATGAAATATATTCTACCAACTTAGGAATCTAAACTTGCGAATAATCTATTGAAACTATAAGAAACTACAGTCAACGGTCTCACGATCAAAATTTTCTGCATGTTATTGGATACGAGTCAAGAGAATGTGATGGATATGATGATGAAAATGAGGAAAATGAATCGAAAGCAGATTGTTATCTTTCCTTTAAGCAAGAGAGTTTGGGAGATGAATATATCGGAGAAATTTTTATGATATGGAAAGCTGGGGAGATTGGTTATTGCTTGCAATTGATGATGTGGTAGGAGGCCACTGGGAAGGTTAATTTTAGTGCAGAGAATGACATGATCTTGATATTCCCACATTGCAACAATTGGAAAAAATGAAGATTGAGATAGTAGCCCATGGAGTGAAGGGCATTGTGCACTTGAATGATGGTGAGCTGAGCTTATGGGAAGAACTTTATCACTTGATGATGGTAGCAGTGATGGTATTAGCAAGACTGAGGAGTCTAAGAAGATACCGAGAATGAGGAAGAGAGTGAAGATGAAAAAAAAGTGTGCAATCCTTAGAGTGTGGAGTAGAAGAAGGAAAATAAGTGGCTTAATTTGACCATATATTTGATAAAGAAGAATGTGCATCATTCAACAATTGCAGATGCAGAGTTGGTCCTCACAACAAGGATTTGTTTTTGGATTCCCCTGGAGGGTCTAATGCAAGAGTGTAGTATTTTCTCCATTGTCTTTTTTTTTATTCACCTGGAAAGTCTAATGCAAGAGTGTAGTATTTCCTCCATTGTCTCATGAAGAGATATGTAGTCTTAGCCATTTGATTGCCCCATATTCAACAATTCAAATTATTGCAGGGGTCACCAATCATACAATTTGTAGAGAAATTGTTGTTTGTTCAATTTGTCCTCCATCCATCCTACAATTTGTGTTATTTCATGGTTCATTAAATGTATCATGGAGGGTGATTAAAGCCAAGGTCTAGTTTTCGAAGTGACTATTTAATCACTATTAATTAAATGAGTGTATGTATGTTTTAATGAATCCTTGGCTCACTAACGTGTGGTGGGTTTGTATAGTTAATTAAATATATCAAATTTTATTATGGAAGGATCATTAAAGAAGAGAAGCATTATGATTTTCATCTATTTTTTTTTTTGGCTAAATAAGAAGAAGGAGGAAATCAATAGAAGAGGGATAGAGAAAAAAAGGGCTAACACAAAGGAAAGAGGGAGGGAGCATCTCTAAGGAAACAAAAAAGGTGGAATGTAAGAAAATCTCAAAGAAATAAGAAAGGAAAGGGGAGAATTGTCGAAACCACAAGACCAAAGGGAAATAAAGAAACATAAATAGAAGAAGGATCAAAGAGCGAGAAAAAAAGAAGAAGGAGATGAAGTTCATAACAAAGGAAATTATGAGGAACTTTAGTAGAGGAATTTACAGCAAAGGAAATTCACAATAGCTAGAAATAAAAGCCTGCTTTCAAAAATATTGAGGAATTATTGTAAACCTTTGATTTAGACTTAGAATTTAAGGGTCTATTAACCATTTGTACTTAGAGAAGAAAGAAACCTATAAAAACATATAATTGTAATTTATATAAATTTTATAAGAATTAATCGAAGACTATAAAACCCAAAATTTGGACCAACTATTTATGTGCTTGAATTGTGTAATCCACTGCCTACTTAAATAGTGTTTCTTTTGAGTTTTATGTTTGGATTTGGAACATGAGAGTTCTTAAAATTGTGTTAAAATTAAATAATATGAATGGTATGAGAGTAAATGATTTTGTGTGCAAAAGTGTTTGGATTTGCACCACATTACTTATTATTTATTTTCATATAATAATACATATTTTTCTATATAGTGATGTATAAAATCCAACTAAGATCCAGTGGTAATAGTTTAAATATAAGTAATTGATTTTTGTGATTTTGTTTTTCTTTTATGGTTGTAAAATATTCTACAATATATAATATATATGGGTAAAAATATTGTCCCTTAGAATATATTTTAATATAGGTAAAGATATTGTCCTTTAAAATATATTTTAATATAAATTTATTTTTTTAATTTTAAATTTATTAAATATAATTTCAAAATAAAATAATAAATATATATGTTTTGAATTTTAAATTTATAAAATATCAAAAAGTTTTTTACTTGAATTTTTTTAATTTGTAAATTCTATGTCACGGAGTAGCAGTCACTCTTTTTAAAAAGCAAAAGACAAAACATGATCCCTTTAATTATTGAAGAATACAATTAACTGAAACCAGAAGTAACTTGCCTTTTATAACAATATGCGACGAATCTTGTTTGGATATCTTTATTCAAAGTTTGTATTTCTAATTTATTAAAATTTATTAATTTATAAACAACACTGGGATACAGGCCACCCACATTTAAGCCTGCAGTGAGATACCTTCATATTTTTGCGTGCAGTGAGATACTTTCATTTTTTTATTTGTTTTCTGTGACAGAAAACAGAAGAACAAAGATGGCTATGCTTCAATTTTTTATATATTGTCCGTGACGGGAAAAGAAAAACTAAGATGGTGATGCTTCCTTCCAGCACCTCCTCAAAAACAAAAAGGAGGGAGGCAACCAAGCAATGGAGATTTTAGTGGCGCATTCGGAGAACGCCTATATTCTCCAAAACAATTTAAAACTAAAGCCAACCAAATATTTTACATTTGCAAATTTATCAGCACCTTTTTTCACGTGAAGATTTTCGAAAGTATTCTGCGTAATTTCCAGTCGGTCCCACTAGTTTTCTATTTATATTTGCGCTGCAGAAAGGTATATATAACCATAATGATAATCCCCTTGTTTGCAAAGTTATTTGGCAGCATGTTAGAAAAGAAAATCAGCAAGTGGGCAGAAGAAAGACATAAACGTGCTAAAGGGCAAACAGGTTTTAGACCTAAACACTTCACAGTTGATCATTGCATAACTTTAAGGCACATCATTGAAAAAGTTTGGGAAAAAAAGGAAGAAGTTTTTAGCTACTTTGTTGATTTCAGAAAAGCCTTTGACATAGTTCCTAGGGATAAGCTTTGGAGCAGAATGGAAGAACTCGAGGTTCCCAGGCATTTGAGAGCAGTTATGCATAGGCTGTATGAAGAGGTGAAAGTCAAAATTAGAACTTCAGCAGGGATTTTTGAAAGTTTTAGAAGCCATATCGGGGTCAAGCAAGGTTGCCCATTGTCTCCTACCCTTTTTGGGTTATATATTGACAAGCTTGAAGAGTGGCTAAATTTGCAAGGGGGTGACGGTATCCATTTGGGCGAGTTCGTTATAAGGCTTCTTTTGTACAAGGGTGGGGATGCAAGTCAATATTAGTAAAACGAAAGTAGTGGTTTTCTCTAACAAAAGAAAGCATAACCAGCATAAATTCTACTTTGAAGGCAACATTCTGGAAGAAGTTGCAGACTACAAATACCTCGGAATTGACTTCAACAGAAATTTAAGTTGGGATGGTTGTAGAAAGAAAAGAACTTTAGAGGGTTGGAAAGCATTTTATGCTTTTCAAAACAGGTGTAGAGAGGCAGAGTTGTGGGACTGGAAAACCACTCTAACTCTTTTTGGGCTTCTAGTGATTCCGGTGATTCTCTACGGTTGTGAACTGTGGGCCAGCAGCACAACCGAGATGCAGTGGAAACAAATTGAGAAAATTCAGAAGCGTCTGATTACAAACAAATTCAAAATTAAAAGTGCAGTCCCTTATGCTATCCTGTTAAGTGAAACAGGGGTTGCTCATATTGAAGCAATTATTATGGTGCGAGTCATAAGGTATTTGAAAAAAATTGAGCAAATGGAAGAGGCTAGATGGCCTAAGGTTGTGTTTATTTACAGATTGTGCAAAGAAAGAAGACTTGGATGCGACAAAATAACAAATGGTTTAGTAAATGGGGCATTTGCTTGAGCATGTGTCCTACAAACAGTAAGGAGATAAAAACTTTTGTTATGGATAAGTTCCACAAACGTACTTGGGAGAAAGAGCTAGGGAGAAAGAAGAATTACTACATTGAAGAGTTTAACCCCACTCATAATCATCAGCAAAAGGCATACATAGGGGCCAATATTTATTGGAGATCTAAAATTCTTATTGCTCAATTAAGGACTAATTCTCATCAACTCCGTTGTGAAACAAGGCGCTGGAAAAGGCCAAAAGAAATGTGGGAGGAAAGAGTATGTATTTTGTGCTCTTCCGGAAAAGTGGAAACATAAAACATTTCATTTTAGAATGTGAAGCCTTAAAAGACAGTAGGGAAAATTATGCAGGTATTTTGGCAGCTAGTTCTTGGGATAATCTATTCAGCGAAGAATTTGTCGAGAAGTTGGGAGCGGTTATTGTAAAACTTCACAGGAAAAGGGCCGATTACAAAAGCCAGATGGAAAAACAATCTGTTCCATAGGCTATTTTTAGCCTCGTGGATGTTAAAAATACTTTCTTTCTTTCTTTCTATGTCTCTATATGTTTCCAAGAGTATATAAATATATTTTTTCTTTTGAGCATCTCCATTAGAATGAATTGATGTCCATGTCTAGCGCATGGCATCTTTAATCACCCTGCATAGATAACCCACCGAGCCGACATGTTCAAACAATAAAAAAAATATGGTTGTTATTGAATTTTTAACAGTTAGATCATTTCTAACAGTTTATGTTGCTTTCAGTTCTGAGATTGCCGAGCCATTTCACCAATAGGAACAGGAAATGAGACACAAGGAAAAAGAAGTCCATCCACTGATGGTACGTGTGTTTACAAAGTTATCTAGTTCGTTCCTCATATATGTAAACTTCTGAGACGTCATAGGCACGTGGAAGTATATCTACATTGAATTCTGAAACTCTAGAGGATATACACATCCACGCGCCAACAAAAGTAATTTATACTGAGAGTTAGAGGATATACACATCCACGCGTCAACATAAGTAATTTATACTGAGAGTTTGGATAAGAAATGTTATACTGAGTCAGCATTGAACCATGTATAATCAGAGAACTCACACAGACGTAGCAAACAGAGACATGAGAGAACACACAAACGACTTGTCTATTGATTGTAACGGTGCAGTTGGTGCATTTACTGCACACTTATCTACCGGATCTGTTGTTTAATTAATTTCTAACACTCCCCTTTAATTAAACAACCTTTACAACACTTATCTTATCTCTACATATTACAAACTTAGTCTTTCCAAGAGGCTTTGTAAATATATCTGCAACATTATCATTTGTGCTGCAATACCATATATCAATTTCATTTGAGTGTATTTTTTCTCTTACAAAATGATAGTGTGTCTCAATATGCTTTGCTAGTTTGATGGAACTTTGATTGTCACATTGGATGATTGTTGGTACTTTTTTCTTTTCTCCAACCTCTTCAAGTATCCTCCTTAGCCAAATTGTTTCACGGGTGGCGGTGCATAATGCTTTGTACTCAGCTTCAGTGGATGACAAAGAAACAATTGGTTGTTTCTTACTGCTCCAGGACACGATCCTTGATACAATAGTGAATGCATATAATTTAGTAGACTTCATGTCATCTGGATCTCCTGCCCAATCAAAGTCTGAGAAACCTGTCAACTCAACATCAAAATCATTAGTATACTCAATACCAAAATCAATAGTCCCTTTCAAATATCGGAGGACACTCTTTGCAACTTTCCAGTGATTCTCATGAGGCTTAGCCATAAATTGGTTAAGAATGCTAACTGAATATGCAATATTTGGCCTAGTTGTGGTGAGAAAATTTAGACTTCCCACCAATTGTCGATACAAAGTACCATCCACTTCTTTTGAGTCATCATTATTGTTGAGCTTAACATTTTATTCTAATGGAGTAGATATTGGCTTACATGTGTTCATATTAAACCTTCTGAGTACCTCCTTTGTATATTTTTTTTGTGAGATTAAGGTCTTACCATTTTCTCTCCATACCTCAAGACCTAAACAGTAATGTAAATGTCCAAGATCCTTCATTTCAAACTATTGTGACAACTTTCTTTTGATCTCTTCAATCAACCTAGCAACACTTCCGGTTATGATAAGATAATCCACATATAGAGAAATCAAAGCAATTTGACCATTTCTATCTTTCTTGATATACAGATTGGGATCACTTTTACTTTTTATAAAACTTTGTTGAAAGAAAAATGTATCAATTTTCTCATACCAAGACCTAGGTGCCTATTTAAGTCCATATAAAGCTTTCTTCAACTTGCATACAAGATGTTCTTGTCCTTTCTTTACAAACCCCTCTAGTTGAACAAGATAAACCTCTTCTTTTAATTCTCCATTCAAAAATGATGACTTGACATCTAACTGATGCAACTTTCAATTATACTTGGTAGCCAATGCAATCATTAATCTAATAGTATTCATTTTTGCTACAGGAGCAAAAGTGTCTTCATAATCTATCCCTTCTTTCTATGAATAACCTTTGGCAACCAATCTAGCTTTGTATTTGTCTATAATACCATCACCATTAAATTTATATTTGAACAACCATTTTGATCCTATGGGGGTTTTGTTCCCAGACAATTCTGTCAATTCCCATGTTTCATTTTTAATTATAGAATCATATTCTTCCTTCATGACATCCATCCATTCTTTGTGGTCTTTAGCTTGCTCATAATTTAAAGGCTCGACCACATTCATAGCTTGAGTTATTAAGGCATAGTCTCTATACCTGACCAGGGTCTTAGATTGTCTTGTTGTCCTCCTTAGTTCTTCACTTCTTTGTGGAGTTCCTTCACCTCTTCTAGGCGTGCTCTGGCTACTTGTAGAATCTACGATGCTTGGAGCTTCCCCTTGGACTTGTTCTTCTTCTTCTTTAGCACTTTCCTCATTTTCTTTAGGTAGATTCCATACATCATAACCATATGCTTTTTGTACTTCATCTGCATTTTCATGAAACATCACATCTCTACTTGCAAACATATTATGATTGTTAGGATCAAACATTTTATAGGCTTTATATTATGTACAATAACCAATCAATATGCATTTGATTGCCTTTGCATCAAGCTTTCTTCTATCTTCTTTCGGAATGTGAGCAAATTCTTTACTCCCAAATATTCTCAAGTGATTCACTTCTGGTTTATATCCATAAAAAGCTTCAAATGTGTTTTGTGCTCTAAAATTTTTGTAGGACTCCTATTCTTACCATAGTAGAAGCATCCTTCATTCTTATTCACATTTTTGTTTGTGCTTGGTGGTGCCCTTCCATTATTTGGTTTTGTATGTGGCTTGCCTTCTTTGTTTATCCTCCATGGCTTTCCTTTGTAGGGTTGTTTCCCTTTCGCCACCAATGCTAGATCTGAATTGTGAGATCTACCATTGATATTCTTTTTGCACTCCTTCTCTTGCAAAAGAATACCTGTCAATTCATCAAAAGTAGGGGCCTTTTCCCTAGCTGCAAGACCAATAATGAACATTTGATATTCATCTAACATGCCATTTAATGTGATAGTGACCAGGTCAGTAGTAGAAATCTTCTCACCAATATCTCCTAGCTTATCTTTCAACTCTTTGATTCTAGAAAGAAAGTTACTGATATTTTCATTCTCCTCCATCTTAATTGAAAGAAGCTTACTCTTCAAAAATAATACACGGTTTTTGTTCGTCGTCTCATACAAACCTTTAAGTGTCTCCCAAGTTTCATGGGATGTTTTTCATTCCCTAATGTGTGGGATGATATTGTCCTTGACGAACATCCTCGTTGCTCCCAATTCTGAACTGGGGTTGCCGGGGCAATTGGTTTTGCTTCATCTCCACATGTGATCTACCAAACATTGTATCGTTCCATCAACGTTTGCAACTTAAACTTCCAATTGACATAATTTTCCCCATCTAACTTATTTGATTCATTTATATATGAATCTGCCATGATATTTGCCATTTTTTTAAGCACAAAAAAGGCTAGTAATAACCAATACTCTAGAACCCTAGCTCCGATACCAAATCAGAGAACTCACATAGATGTAGCAAACAAAGACACGAGAGAACACATAAGCGACTTTTCTATCGCATTACAAGTATGGGTATTTATATAGTGGTGAGATGAGCTGCATCCTTGATTGGTTTCAAGATCAATGGCTGGAATTACTTCTTCCAGACATTTCTTAATTACTTCTTCCAAGAATTACTTAATTAATTTCTAACATGTATACCATCTCATCATGACATTGAATTGAATTGTGTTTCGCTTGTGGAGAATCGAGATGTCAGTTGAGTGTGCGAGCAAATTGTTTATGAATGTGCATGGACCATGATGGAGTATAGCGAAAGGAAGTAGTTTAAACATTCTACATTTTTTTTTTCCTATATTCTTTGAAAATATTTGTCCGAAATTCTGTGAGAAATTGTTAGATCCACAGATTTGACTGATTATTTTTGTATAATCCCAGTGTCTGACGGATTATGGTGTATGATGCATTTAATGCTAAAGCAGTTGGTA
Source organism: Picea engelmannii (assembly GCA_009831015.1). Classification (NCBI taxonomy): domain Eukaryota; kingdom Viridiplantae; phylum Streptophyta; class Pinopsida; order Pinales; family Pinaceae; genus Picea; species Picea engelmannii. The sequence continues at coordinate 23,437 of ML821285.1, forward strand.
TATATACTTTGATCATTTTGGTACAGTATATATACCACTTTTGTATAATCCCAGCGTCCTATGAGTTTTTCAGCATACTGAATCCATTTATGCATTCAAAATGAATTTTAAACAACACAAAATAATGATTTCATGCATATTTTTGTGGCCAGATTCCAACAAAAAGCAATAGTATGACGGATTATGGTGTAGAATGCATTTAATGTTGAAGCAATTGGTATATATACTTTGATCATTTTGGTATAGTATATATACCACTTATTGTAGTATTGAATGTTGAGTAGCAGTTTGTATATTGTTGAACTTGAAAGTGATAAAACTAATATTAATTGGCATTTTACAATATTCTCTTAAAAATCATTGTTAATAATTTTTAAAAGTAAAATGAAAATGTTTTGCGGGTGTTTTTTTGGCATGTTAGATGCCCATGATAATTATTGATCCACAATGCCATCTCCATATATCCATGTCATTCAACTCAATTGTTTGGTTGTCGTCACATTTGATAGTCAAGACGGAGACAGAGGTGGTAGCCAGCAGAGAAATGAATCCAACAGGTAGATTTTCAATAAAACATCATCAACAGTTTAGAAGGAAAAGATTGGATTGTAACGGATCGAGAGCTCTCAACACATCAAATGGAGAAATCGATTGCAAACTAAACTTAATTTTTCATTATGTATTCTCAATATAAATATTTTTTCAAAATTGTTGTTAGATCCAACTTATTTTAAACTTGGAGAGAGAGGTTGAGAGAATCTCTCAACAACCTCCAACAAATCTAAACCAATGGCTAACCAATTCTATTGTAAGAAATATCTCCAACACCCTCTGGTATTGATTACATTACAAATATTACAATATAGAAAACACATACAAAACACATACATATATGTGTGGTATGGTCTTCACTAGCACTTACACTCACTCTGAACTTCTCGGTTTCTGCTCTTTGCCTCTGACCATCATTGAAGAACTTGCAAGATCAACAATATTCAGAGACTCAGCTCATCGGGGCTTCCACGATAAAAGTTGTCAAGTAATAAACCACTCTATGGACCTACCACCATCTGTCGGATATTTTGCTTTTGACTATCTGTCAGTTGCTAGGAAGGTGGTTTGGATACTTAATGTGTTCAAAAGTCAATCACACAACTTGATCTCTACATGAGAATAACCTGTAACTGGCGCTCCCGGAGCACGATGGGTCACATCAACTTGACCTTATTAAGAACAACCTGTAACTAATTCTCCCATCACATTATCATATAACATATATAGACATAACCAAACCAATGACCAACTTGTGGCAAGGACGAGGCTTCCACACACACCAGTTTGAAATATGTTAATTTGTTCTACAATTGGCAGGTTCTTTAAGGTTCTGGATAATTTAATTTTACAGACAAAAGACAAACATCAAACATAATCATATCTACTATTTAAATAGTGGTTTCCTTCTTTCCTAATCATAACCTTCGCAACAAGACATGACGACTCCTGACTACAAAACATGATGCTCAATGCTGGAAAATGTAATTGCTCATCATTGCTAAACTGTGACGCCAAAATCATGATGTTATTGCTACCAAAAATGTGATGCCAAAACATGGTAATTTCATGTGTGCATTTTGTGAGGCCGATTCTCCAAGACGTAACCAGAAACTACAAACATATATGGGTCAGCCCGTCTTCAAAGTAGGTCAAAAAATAGATACGCAGAGGAAAGAAAATCCTTGTCGGCTCTTCCAAACCATTGGTGACTTCCTTTGATTATCATGATTTGCACCCACGTTAATATGAGGCAGAAGAACATGACTTTGAAGAGGGATTTGTTCTCAATGTTGTGCCCAGTCCAACAATCGATAAAAGGATTTCCACCGGTCGTAAAAAATTATGACGTTTTTCAGATTCCTTCCGAGAATAGACATGTCTTTCAATTCGTTGGGAACTCCTTCAACGTTGACACTCTTCTATTGAAAGTATTGTTGTTGATGATCAGGAAACAATATCACAATGCTCACCCACTACAACCCTTTTAATATTGGAATGGTGGGTCCTCCTCTCTAACAGGATGACGGGTAGTTGTCTGCTCTGATGGCTTCCATGGTGACAGAACCGATGGCTTCCACGGTGACAGAACGGTTCCTTCCTACAACATGCGACCCTTTCCAATGGTGGAACTATTATTCAACAAAACAACATGTGGAAAAAGAAAAAAATAAAAGAATAACAACACTCTTCACACTAGAAAATAAAAAAACTCCACTCTCACATACACCTGGGCCTCCCGTGAGGGAGTTACCCATAGCGGCAACCGACTCTGATACCAAAATGGAGAAATAATTGCACACTAAACTTATTTTTCGTTATGTATTCTCAATATAAATATATTTTCAAAACTGTAGTTAGATCCAACTTATTCCAAACTTGGAGAGAGAGGTTGAGAGAATCTCTCAACAACCTCCAACAAATCCAAACCAATCGCTAACCAATTTTATTGTAAGAAATATCTCCAACAATATCTTGATAAAATATTATCGATGGTCTGTAAGGAAAAGATCAGGTTGCAATGGATCATTATTGATGGTCTAGAAGGAAAAAATCAAGTTGCAATGGATTGAGAGTTCTCGGTAGTTGATGAAGGGATTTGAATTGAAGCAGGAGATTAATATGTTCATAATATACATCTTGATAAGACATCATCAACGGTCGAAAAAGAAATTATCGAGATTAGGGTTGCAACAGATTGAGAGTTGTAGGGGCATTTGAATTGAAGCGAGATATTCTTATTTATACTGTACACAATCAAAATATATTTTCTTCAGTGGCTTCCATCTCAGTAATCGTAGTCATTATCCATTTACCATTTTGATTGAAAAGCCGAGGAATCGAGAACAAGAATTCTCAAAATGTCAGGTTATGGAAAGGGAGGGTGGGGATAGGGGTAGGGGAAGGGGAGGGCTTTCATAAGATTAATCATTCCACTGCCCAAAAGACGACTTATCTCATCCAATCAAATTTTGAAGAGTTGTCACCGCCTTGACCTCCTTATACATTTAATAATCAAAGAGCTATCACCACCACACCGTTTCAGTTTTTGACAAATTGAATTTCAATGGGGAAATGAACCATTAATGTTCTAAAAAACCAAATTCGACTTAGGCACAACAAAGGGGAAAACTAAGCGACTAATTGCATATATATATATATATAATCCTGATTTTGGAGAGATACAGAGAGAAAATTGATAATGATATTTTGAGAGTGTTAACATGGGATTTTATACTCTGTTCTTGTTTGAATCCAAGTTTGTAAACTCCTGATAATGTTCAGATTTATTACAGAGTATTTATTTTTTTGTAGCATGCATACTTTGTTTTATATATCAGTTTAAAACTTCATTTAAATTCTTGTGCTGTGAAATGTTTTGCTATAACAACTATTGAGTTTTTAAGATAGAAGTACTGGGTTGATTTACTGTTGTAGAGAATGACTCATTAAAGATATTTTGCTGCTGCAATATGAGTTTTAGTTTGTTGTTGTAATTCCCATGTTTTGTTGTAATAGCCTTTTATTCTTTGTTGAAACACCTGCTAAAACAATTGTTGTAGAACAGAGTATCGATCTTAGTTTATGATGAAGGAGTGGTTTACTTAAGTGTTTGTTGTCATAGCTCTTTAGTTTTTACTAAAACATCTGTTGAAACGGGTTGTTGAAACGATGGTTGTAGCTTACTAGTGTTGTTACATAGGGATGGAAATCTTGTAGTAATTGTTTATTGTTTTCTGCAGCACTCCCCTGCATCCTTCATTTTGGTATCGAAGCTAGTAATATTTCTAGTTTCTCATTGTAACTGAGTACAATGATTTGGAATCTAATCTGAAATGGCTACAAACAGTAGTTTGGCTCATCCACATATTCATGTTTTGACTGAAATGAATTATGATTATTGGTTTATCAGAATGAGAACAATTCTGTGTTCTCAAGATCTTTGGGAGTTAGTTACTATTTGTTATCCAAAGCCTACTGAGCAAGCAACATAAATGGATCTGACAAATGTTGAGTGAACTTTGTTGAACGAGAACAGAAAGAAAGAAAACAAATCCCTTGGTCTTATTCAACAAGGCCTTACTGAAACCATATTTCTGAAGGTGTCAAGTGCAGTGTCTTCAAAGCAAGCTTGTGACACTCTTGAAACTAGTTATCAAGGTGTATCCAAGGTGAAAATTGTCAAGGTTCATAATTTGAGAAGGGACTTTGAGAATCTGAAGATGAAGGACAATGAGTCAGTTGATATTTTATGACTGAAGGCATGGTTGTTGTGAATCAGCTAAGGAAGTATGGTGAATACCTCTTAGACAAGAGAGTAATTGAGAAATTTCTTAAATATTTTCCAAAGAAATTTGAATCCATAATTGTACCCATAGAAGAATTTAAAGATATTATTCTAATTCATGTTTGATTAATTAACTGGTTCTCTGATTGCTCATGAATCCAAGATGTCTAGATATGATAATCCATTAGAGAATTCCTTCAAATCCTAGTTGCATGTTACTAGAGGCAGAGGCAGAGGAACGTCTAGTAGCAGAGGAAGAGGAGTTTGAACTAATAATCATAGAGACAACAAAAATGATTCAGAATTTGAGGGGAAAACTCAACAAAATCCTCCTACTTTAAGGAGGATTAGCAGCAGATCCTGGCAGCAAGGAAATTAGAGGTATGATAAATCTAAGGTACAATGTTATTATTGTAAGAAATTTGGACATTATGCTAAAAAGTGTTGGAAGAAGCAAGCAAATGTTGGAAATTAGTCTACACACATGACAGAGGAGTCTGAGGATGACCAGAAACCTGTGTTTTTGACTTGTAATGTCACCCAAGAAAGTTCAAATGATGTTTGGTTTTTGGACAACGGATGTAGCAATCACATGACTAGAAATAAAGGCTTGTTTTCCAGTTTAGACACCAATATTCAGTCTAAAGTAAAGTTTGGTAATGACAGTAAGATAAGAGTTAATGGTACAGGTGTGATTCTTGTTTATACTAAGAATGATGAAAGAAGAAAAATAGATGATGTTTATTATGTAGTTGGTATGAAATGCAATCTATTAAGTGTTGGACAACTAATAGAGAAAAAGTACATAATGTTCTTCAAAAACAAGGTATGTACAATTTATGATAAGTATCCAAGTAAGCATTTGATTTCCAGAGTAGAGATGACAAAGAATAGAATGTTTCCACTTATTATGAGAAATTATTTGATTGAATCTTTGAATGATTATAAAGCTAAAGGTTTGGATGAATCATGGTTATGACATCTGAGGTATGGCCATTTACATTTTGGAGGTCTAGATTTGTCGCATAAGAAGCAAATGGTGAAGGGGTTGCCCAATATTCAACAACCTGCAATCTCGTGTGAGAGTTTCATATTTGCAAAACATCAAAGAGATAAATTCATTTCTGGATTTTCGTACATGGATAAAGCCCCATTGGAACTTTTTCACACAGACTTATGTGGCCTGATGCAAACACCTTCATTGACTAGTAATGTCGATGATTTCAGTCGAAAAACTTGGGTTTATTTGTTGAAGCAGAAGTATGATTTTATTATATATTTAAGAGGTTTAAAGTTATGGCTGAAAAAGATAATGACAAATATATTAAAGTCTTGAGATTAGACATAGGAGGTGAGTATATGCTAACTAATTTCATGGAGTTTTGTTAGTCTCATGGAATCAAGAGACATTTCAGTACTAGTTATACTCCACAACAAAATGGAGTAGTTGAAAGGAAGAATTGAACCATTATGAATATGGCTCGAAGTATGTTGAAGGAGAAGAATCTTCCGAACGAATATTGGGGCGATGCAGTTATTTTTTCAATATATATTCTGAACAAAAGTCCAACTAAGAGTGTGAAGAACCAAGTTCCCTAGGAAACTTGGAATGGTAATAATAGAAATGTATCTCATTTGAGGATTTTCGGGTGTGTAGCTTATGCACATGTACCTGAAGAGATGAGGAGAAAGTTGGATGACAGAAGTGAGAAATGTGACTTTGTTGGATACAATGAGGAGTCTAAGGCATATAGATTCTATAATCCCATCACCAAAAACTATGTTATCAATAGAGATGTTGAGTTCAAGGAAGAAGAGGCTTGGGATGGTAGCATTAATAAAATTGTTTCAGGGGGAGATGAAATATCCCATGAAGATGATGATGGAGATGAGCAGGCCGTACAAGGTGGACAATTGATTCCACAGTCACATACACCTGCAGTAAGAACTCATGTATGACAATCACTAAGAGTCACCCCATCACAAACAAGAATGCCTAGAACATATGAGAGTGGTGAGCCATAATGTCATGGTGGACTGCAAACAGGATCAGAGGTAAGTGATGAATCAAATCCTACTTTAGCTTCATTAAGAAACAAAATTAGAGGTCAAGAGACTAAAAGTTTAAGAGAGTTGTATGAGCAAAATGATGAAGTAGATCAAGTTTCAAATTTTGCATTAATTGCATATGTTCTAGTAAATTTTGATGATGTTGTTAAGAAATAATTTTGGGTAGAAGCTATGAATGAGGAAATTGATGCCATAGTGATCAAAATCTGGACCAGGGGTCAAATTTTAGCTCAAAAATCAATGTTCTTGGAATTGCCTCAAAACGAACGTGAGCGTATCCCTCGTCATCACGAACCCAACACAATTCATTTCGTCTCAAACGGACGTCGGGAGCGAGAGATATCGCGATCTGTCTGAATCATCAAATAGGGAAAAAAATGGATGTTGACTGTGCAGTCTGTACAGTCCGTACGGATGCTGACGTGGCATGATCATACAATGACGTGGCTTGACCATACATGCTAACGTGGTAGGTGACATGTCATTTTTGGATTGGCATTTTTTGTCGAATCAGTTGACGACACGTGGCAATTTCTCGGCAAATGTTATGGTGCCACGTGGCCCAGTCATGGGTTGCCACGTGGCACCCCTTTTTTGGCTAATGGTTTGTTATGTAAAATTTTATTTGGAGTCTGTGGGGTTCGACCCCTGGACCTCCCCCACCGGCTAAGCCTTAACACAGTCCGACCAACCAATGCACCATACTATGGTTCTTATCAACCATATGATTTCATATATATATATATATATATATATATATATATATATATATATATATATATATATATATATATGTTTGTATTGTGTTATTTCGGTGCGGGGGTCGGGCTGGGGCTTAGCCACAGCCCACGGTTTCTGTGTTTATGTATATGACCACAGTGTAAAGTGCGCACGGAATTGGGTTATGCAAACTGTTTTATATGTTTTAAAAACATGTGACCACTTGTTATATGCGCGCGGGAGTGTGATTCAAATGGAGCCCCCGGTCATGTTATATGCCATATGACCCCAAATATAACGGTTGGTGTTTTAATTTGTGTTTTGAACGGTTTAAAACGACCCGCCACTTGTCACACATTTATTTGCCAATGTAACTCAGCCCTTTTTATTTGAGCGCGTGGTCACATGGTGACTCTGGTGACCGAGAGCTAGGCGGTTAGGGGTTGGGCACGCCCTAACCATCCTATAGTTTGGACCGTTTTGCAGTTGTGTGTGTGTGCTGGGTTTAAACACGCGTTTTGGAGCGTGTTCTTGGTTCAAGCACACAGAGGTGCGTTTTGGCGAACCAGTTTCAGCAAGCTTGAAGGAGGAAAATGCCAGGAGGCCTATCTTCTTCATCTTTTGGCCGATTGAGGTGTCGTAAAAGCCCAGCTAGTGGTTTTTGGACGTCCTGAATCCATTGGCACTGTTATCAAGGCCATTTGAAGACTTCTTCTGCAAGTTTTTCACCATTGAAGTTTCAGTAAGCTCTAGGGAGCTTGAAGCCCTCATTGCTTGAGGACATGTTTTGGTGAGCCTATGTTTGTTTTCTGTGATTGAATAATCATTTTTGGCTAATTGCTATGCTCTGAACACATTGTGACAGGTTTCAGAGGCTTTTGAGGACTTTTACAGGTGTTTTTTTCAAAGAGAAGCTCAGGGAAGCTTATGGCCACATGTAGAAGAGGTCATGCCTGGATGAGCCATGATCCGTTTTCAGAGTTCTATTAGTCATTTTTGGGGTTTTTATGTGTTCTGATCTCAATGGTGCAGTCTGTTTTTCCATTGGAGTTGAGCAACAGCTTGTAAAAGAACTTTTGACAAATTAATCCCAGAGAGCCAAGTCCATTAATGGAGGCTCAAGGAGATGTAGCCCGGAGGGGGGTGAACTCCTTTATCATGTTGTGATTGTTCTGAGTTTGATGGTTTATTTGCTGCAAGT
>ML821285.1:33134-47849 GCA_009831015.1 Picea engelmannii
GCTCTTATGTACCCACATGTTTTTGGGTTTATGTACTTATGTTTGTACTGGAAGGAGAGTTGAAGAGTCATGCACATGCATTTGTTTTTATGTATGTGTAAGCAGTGAACCTGGTGATGGTTCATCATGAGTGATTCATGATTATAACATGATTGTGTATCATGTATGTCGACTTGTCATATTGAGAAGATTGATATGTTTCAAATGAGTCTCAACTGGTGTTGATGATTGTCTGACGACTATGTTGTGTCGATCATGTTTTTCGACTTATGTTTAGTCGATGGTGTTTGTTGGCTTGTAAGTCAATTTTGAGTACATCGAGATGCAGGAAAACGTCATGTTATTTGATGAAGTACGAGATGCGACAGTTTGTTTAAGAACAAAAGATTTTGTTGGCATCATTTTTTAGTCTTGTATAAAAAAATTTCAAGATTGATGGTTTTCTTGGCTTGTGGCAAGATGTCGCAGGAAAGTTTTTGCAGCCGTTGGAGAGTTGATTGTGTTGACGCCAAAGAGTTCGAAAGAGGGACTTGATTCTCAGTGGGAAGGTTGGCAGTCTTCCAAGCACAGAGAGAACAGTGGGTCAGCAGCAGCCAGAGAACAGTGGTTGAGGGACATAGCCAGTTGCAGTGCAAGGCATGTCAAGGTATCCAGGTGATTGTCGGAAAAAAATTTCAAGTAGAATCAATTGATAGAACTTGAAATTAGATCGGTAATCATAAGCTTTTATGGGTCCAAAAGCCTTTCAGTGGGAAGGTGTGATCAAAATCTGGACCAGGGGTCAAATTTTAGCTCAAAAATCAACGTTCTCGTAATTGCCTCAAAACAAATGTGAGCGTAGCCCTCGTCATCACGAACCCAACACAATTCGTTTCGTCTCAAACGGACGTCGGGAGCGAGAGATATCGCGATCTGTCTGAATCGTCAAAGAGGGAAAAAAATGGATGTTGATTGTGCAGTCCATACAGTCCGTACGGATGCTGATGTGGCATGACCATACGCTGACGTGGCTTGACCATACATGCTGATGTGGTAGGTGACATGTCAGTTTCGGATTGGCAGTTGTGGTCGAATCAGTTGACGACACGTGGCAATTTCTCGGCAAATGTTATGGTGCCACATGGCCCAGTCATGGGCTGCCACGTGGAACCCCTTTTTTGGCTAATGGTTTGTTATGTAAAATTTTATTTGGAGTCTGTGGGGTTCGACCCCAGGACCTCCCCCACCGGCTAAGCCTTAACACAGTCCGACCAACCAATGCACCATACTATGGTTCTTATCAACCATATGATTTCATATATATATATGTTTGTATTGTGTTATTTTGGCGTGGGGGTCGGGCTAGGGCTTAGCCCTAGCCCACAGTTTCCGTGTTTATGTATATGACCACAGTGTAAAGTGCGCACGGAATTGGGTTATGCAAACGGTTTTATATGTTTTAAAAACATGTGACCACTTGTTATATGCGCGCGGGAGTGTGATTCAAATGGAGCCCCCGGTCATGTTATATTCCATATGACCCCAAATATAACGGTTGGTGTTTTAATTTGTGGTTTGAATGGTTTAAAATGACCCGCCACTTGTCACACATTTATTTGCCAATGTAACTCAGCCCTTTTTATTTGAGCGCGTGGTCACATGGTGACTCTGGTGACCGAGAGCTAGGCGGTTAGGGGCTGGACACGCCCTAACCGTCCTACAGTTTGTACCGTTTTGCGGTTGTGCACGTGTGTTGGGTTTAAACACGCGTTTTGGAGCGTTTTCTTGGTTCAAGCACACAGAGGTGTGTTTTGGCGAACCAGTTTCAGCAAGCTTGAAGGAGGAAAATGGCAGGAGGCATATCTTCTTCATCTTTTGGCCGATTGAGGTGCCGTAAAAGCTCAGCTAGGGGTTTTTGGACGTCTTGAATCCATTGGCACTGTTATCAAGGCCATTTGAAGACTTCTTCTGCAAGTTTTTCACCATTGAAGTTTCAGCAAGCTTTAGGGAGCTTGAAGCCCTCATTGCTTGAGGACATGTTTTGGTGAGCCTATGTTTGTTTTCTGTGATTGAATAATCATTTTTGGATAATTGCTATGATCTGAACACATTGGGACAGGTTTTAGAGGCTTTTGAAGACTTTTACAGGTGTTTTTTCTAAAGAGAAGCTCAGGGAAGCTTATGGCCACATGTAGAAGAGGTCATGCCCGAATGATCCATGATCCATTTTCAAAGTTCTATTAGTCATTTTTGCGGTTTTTATGTGTTCTGATCTCAATGGTGTAGTCTGTTTTTCCATTGGAATTGAGAAGCATCTTGTAAAAGAACTTTTGACAAATTAATCCCAGAGAGCCAAGTCCATTAATGGAGGCTCAAGGAGATGTAGCCCGGAGGGGGGTGAACTCCTTTATCATGTTGTGATTGTTCTGAGTTTGATGGTTTATTTGTTGCAAGTTATGTTGTTGTGTATTTATTGAAAGTACATATATAACCATTTAAAAGAACATATCCTCACACTTAAGCATTTACAAGAAGATACATGAACTTAACACATAAGTTTATCTTGCATATTTTAACACATGAAGCAAGGTCCTGTAAAGTTTATTTTAAAGAAATAGAGGGTGCTTGCATAGCATAACAAGTCAGCCTTCTATTTTCAGATCACATAGAAAGGAATAATACTTGGGAACATGTAGATTTTCCTAAAGATAAAAATTGTATTGGTGTTAAATGGATTTACAATACCATGTTAAATGTTGAAGGTGAAGTTGAGAATCACAATGATCCAGGTGGATATCGGTGGCCACCCACCTTTTCCAACTTTTTCTGGCAATTTTGGCAATTTACTATTTTTAGGAGTTTTAAACTTCTGGGGCCATTTTAGGGGCCTAAATGAATGTTTTTTGGGATATAGATAATCAATGATAGAAAAAGGCTCTAAATGAGCTCCCAAATGAATCTCCTCGACGATACCTTTCCAACGAGCTATCGTGCGCCTAAAACGAAGATCATATGCAAAAGTTACGACCCCGAGAAGTTGGTGTACTAACTTACCCAAACGGGGCCCACATGACTTTTGACGCTTCATCTCCTAGGGTTAGGTTTTTGGATGTCTAGGGATTTTGACATTCCTTTTTATTGTAAAAATGCCTTCAGAGCCTCATTGTAATCATCTTCTGGCGAATGAGCGCAACCATCACATCTCTTCTCAGAGATAAGACGCCGCCATTCCAACAAGCTTGTTTTCCACTGCATTTTACAGCTTCATCTTATTTCCTTTTTGAATAGAAAAATTTTTTTACTGTATCTTTTTTATTCTGTGTTAAGCATCTTTTAATAATATGTATTCATTTCGTTTTTCTCATAAAACCTAGATCAGTGGTATCAGAGCGGTCTACTCCTTGTCATCTTAATGCATGTCCCCAATGAGGTCGGGGTACAAAGAATTGGGTCTCGAGCTTGTTTCTATTGAGGAAAAAATCTCTTGCATGCCCAAGTGACCTCTCATGGCAAGAGAAAAGAAAGATGACAGGACAAGAGATCCTTTCAAAATGTTGCTTGAGGAATCCCTCACACAACAAAGGAACGAGATGATGGATAGTTTCCAACAAATGCTTCGACGGCTACCAACAGGCGACACATCTTCCTTGGGCGGAGGCGCCGCCTCCTTCAAGGTACAAATCAACTTCGATATTTCTATATTTGAAGATCATATAGACTCAAATGTTGTATACAAGTGGTTGAATCTACTAGATGGGTATTTTTCTGTCCATAACTTTTCGAATAGAGAAACGATTACTTTTGCACTCCTCAAAGTCGTTCCCCATGTCAAAGATTGGTGGGAAAATTTCTGTGAGCAAAAGGAAACAGAGGAACCCTCATTATTTACAGTCGCGAGCACCTGGGAATCCTTCATGATTAAGGAACAATACTACCCTGTCATAAGTTATGACGATTTGTATACCAAACGGACCACACTGCGACAAGAAAGAGACCAAGCAGTGCAAGAGTTCACAAACATCTTCCATACCTTGCACACCAATATGGGTATAAAAGATTCAGAGCGACATCTGGTGCTCAAGTATCGTGATGCTCTACATAGATACATCCAAACCGAAATGGAATTTCTGTACATCTTGTCCTTGGGCACGGCCTACCAATATGCCGTCAAAATCGAGCAAAAGCTCAAACAAAAGATGCGAAAATTTGAGCCTGGGAACCCCTCACAGCAAAAGCTGGGAAGGGGTGGCCCCAACCCATAGAACAAAGGACAAAACAAAGATGGATAGTATTAGGACAACCATTCCAAGCCACAAGCAAAGAAGGACACCAGAAAGACAGAGAAAGATATCGGGAAGTGGTGCGACTTCCATAAGAGCCCTTGGCATAAAACTGTTGACTGTCGCTCAAAGCAGGTGTTGGTGGCCGAAGTGAAAGCCTCTGAAGCAAATGCAGGTTCTGAATATGATTCAAAATCAAAAAGGGGAAGACATATCATTGACGCGTAACCCAGTGCCACCATTGCTACCACCAAGCTCCAGCCTGGTGAACCAGACGAGCCAAAAGAAGGCGAGCGCCTCTTCCATTCACAGATCTGGGTAAAAGACACCCCACTGCACTTCATTGTTGATAGAAGTAGCCAGAAGAACCTCATCTTAGAAGTGGTCGTCAAGTGACTGGCCCTGCTGACAACACCACACCCACAACCCTACACCATTGGATGGCTCTGCCAAGGAAGCAATCTCTGCGTCAGCCAACAATGTCGACTATCATACGACATCAAGCCCTTCAAAGACGAGGTATTGTGTGATGTTTTTCCTCTCGAAGTTTGGAATGTTCTTTTGGGCCAACCTTATTTATGGAAACATCATGTTGTATATGAGTCTAGGCCTCATAGTGTTATCATTACTTTGAACAAGATACCCGAGGCAGTCCCTCCTAGTGTTATTTCCTTGATCTCTGCAAAGCAATGCAGGAAGGTCATCTCTCAGACCGGTAAACTTGTCTTCTTCGTGATTCTCTCTCAGAGTGAGCGAAAGATCGCAGCCACATCCAGGGCCTCCACAGCTGATCCCTCCACATAACAGAAGCAAGTGGATAAGGTCGTGGAAGAATACTCAAATATCTTCTCCTCTCCTATCGGGGTACCTATGCACTGTCAGGTCAAGCATCCCATCGATATGATCCTAGGTGCATCGTTACCCAATGGGATAGTCTACCGTCGCTCTTTGTTAGAAAATGAGGAGATCAAGAGGCAGATCTAAGAACTGCTCTACAAGGGGCACATACGTCCCATATCATCGCCTTGTGGGAGCCCAATCATGTTGGTGCAGAAGAAAGGCGGGACCTGGTGACTCTGCATTGATTATCGGGCCCTGAATAAAATCACAGTCTGAAACCAATACCTAATTCCCCGAATCGATGACCTCCTTGATTATCTCACGGGGGCCAAATACTTCAGTAAGATTGATCTGAAGTCTGGCTACTACTAGGTCCCAATAGAATAGACATATGTATGGAAGACCGCCTTCAAGTCAAAAGAAGGTCTTTTTGAATGGTTGGTCATGCCTTTTTTTTTGACAAATGCTCCAACAACTTTTATGAGGATGATGGATGATATCCTATGACCTTTCACCAATAATTTTGTAGTGGTGTATCTGGACGACATCCTCATCTACATCAAGACTTGGGAAGAACACTTGCAACATATTCAACAGGTTTTGCACACCCTGCGGCAGCACAAACTATATGCAAACTTGGAAAAATGCTCCTTTGGCATGGACAAGGTCCATTACTTAGGCTACATCGTTGATCGGCATGGTGTGTATATGGATCCAACCAATATCTAGGTCATCCATGACTGGCCAACCCCAACCACACTCACTGAACTTCAGAGCTTCTTGGGCCTTGCCAATTTCTATCATAGGTTCGTGTTAGGATTCTTTCATATCGCATGGGCCCTCAACCAAGTAACCAGGGGTGGCGGTAAGGAAAAAATTGTGTGGGGCCTGTCCCAAAAACAAGCCTTCGATGAATTGAAGAAGCGTTTGTGCTCATCCCTAGTAATTTCATTACCGGACCTGCAACATCCCTTTGAGACTGAGACAGATGCTTCAGACTATGTTGTGGGCGTCGTTCTCACTCAACATGACCATCCCGTGGCATATCATAGTGCAACACTATCAGATGTTTTCCGTAAGTACCATACTTACAAAAAAGAAATGTACTCCATTGTGCAAGCCTGCCACCAGTGGAGACATTACATTCTTGGGAAGGAGACAATCATCCACAGTGATCACAAGCCACTATAGTTCATGTAGACCCAAGGAAAATTGCAGAATAACTGTCATTAGAAGTGGTCCACATAGTTACAGCAGTTCCACCTCAACATCAAGTATAAAACAGGAAGTACCAACCGAGTTGTTGATTGCCTCAGCCGACCTCCAGTCGCAACACTCACCATAGTGCTAGACTCTTGTGACCACAAGACCTCTGGATGGCCCCACCTCTACGAGACAGACCCTGACTTCTCCACCTCCTACAAAATGTTGGGTGCCAACTCAATGGTCACTAATTTCCATCTTCAAGATGGGTTGTTGTGTCATTTGGGCCATCTTTGTGTTCCATCAAGCGAGCACACAAAGCTGATTTGGGAAGCTCACTACAGTCGGGTGGCAAGACACTTTGGCGTCGAAAAGACAATGGCAGTGTTGCAGAAACATTTCTACTAGCCGAAACTTCGACATGATGTCGGCAAGTATATCAAGTCCTGCATCGCCTGCACTATTTCCAAACCGACCACTAAGAAACAAGTCATGTACACCCTCTTGCCTACTCCTGACGGGCTGTGGGAATCCATCTCAATGGACTACATGTCAGTCCTCCCATCCACCAAGAGGGGAAATGACTGTGTTTTTGTGGTTGTTGATCGCTTTTCCAAGATGGCGATTCTAGCTACCTGCAAGAAGAACATCATAGCATAAGCCACTACCAAGCTCTTCTTTGAACTAGTATGGGTACATTTTGGGATCCCACAAATCATTATCTCAGACCATGATAGTCGGTTCCTCAACACATTCTGGTCGAGCCTCTGGTCACTGCTGGATACCAAGCTCACCAAATCCACTGCCTTCCACCCCCAGACAGATGGCCAAACCAAGGTCGTCAATAAGATGATTGTACATATCATGCACATGTACAATTCAAAACACCCCCACACCTAGGATGAGAGTCTTCCCTATGTCCAACATAGCTACAACTGAGCCTTGCATATCTCAACTGGCCATAACCCCTTTTAGGTGGGGTTGGGATTCCAACCAATGGGCCCCATGGATGTTGCACTGCCCCTAGTGACGACCTCGGTCGACTCGTCCCATGCTCCACCAGAAGCTGAAAAAGCCACCCGGTTCATTGAATGGATCCATCACATCTGCCAACAAGTTCAGGATATTCTACAGAAGTCTAATGCCAAGTACAAGCAACGCCATGATTAACATCGGTTGCAACATAAGTTTCAGGTGGGAGACAAAGTTTGGTTGCACTTGTAAAAAGAATGCCTTACAGGTCCCCATTGGAAGCTTTTCCCACTCCGTTATGGGCCATACACCATCACCAATGTTGTGGGTGACAATGTTTTTGAGCTCAACACTCCCCATTTCCTTTTCCTGCACCCAATCTTCAACGTAGCTCTCCTTCGACCATATTTTCCACCATTATTGGACACCTCGGAGATAGCAAAGAAGTTGACACCAACAGAGATCAACCCTGAATACATGCAACAAGAATCCAATGATAAGATTGTGGACACACATATCAAGGGCACTCGACAACAAAGGATCCAACATTATTGAGTCGTCAAAGCAGGGCAGCACCTGCACCATGGCAAGCGGCTCACCCGGGGCCAAATTCAACAAAAATTTCCTCATCTGATGGGGGAACTCAACGCAATGGAGACCATTGATTTTTAAGGAGGGTGGATTGATCCAGGTGGATATTGATGGACACCCACCTTTTCCAACTTGCTCAAAACATTTTTCTGGCAATTTTGGCAATTTACTATTTTTAGCAGTTTTTAAGTTACGGGGCCATTTTGAGGGCCTAAATGAAGGTTTTTCAGGATCGAGCTTCTCAATGATATTTGAAGGCTCTGATTGAGCCCCAAAAATGAATCTCCTCCATGATACCTTTCCAACGGGCTATCGTGCGCCTAAAACGGAGATCGTATGCAAAAGTTACGACCCTGGGAAGTTGACGTACTAACTTACCCAAACGAGGCCCACATGAATTTTGGCGCTTCATCTCCTAGGGTTAGGTTTTTGGATGTCTAGGGTTTTTGAAATTATTTTTTATTGTAAAAAGGACTTCTGAGCCTCATTGTAATTATCTTCTGGCGAATGAGCGCAGTTGTCACATCTTCTCAGAGATAAGCCGCCACCATTCCAACAAGCTTGTTTTCCGTTGCATTTTACAGTTTCAACTTATTTCCTTATTGAATAGAAAACCAGTTTTATTGTATCTCTATTATTTTGTGTTAAGCATATTTTAATAATATGTATTCATTTCATTCTGCTCATAAAATCTGGATCACACAAGGCAAGGCTTGTAGCTCAGGAGTTTAGTCAACAACCCATTATTGATTATAATGGAACTTTTGCACCTGTCTCCAGGCTTGACACTGTAAGAATGGTGTTGGCCATTGCTGCTCATAATAAATGGTGTATGTACCAGATGGATGTTAAGTATACTTTTTTAAATGGTTTTATGGAAGAAGAGTTTTATGTGAAACAACCTCCAAAATAGGAGATTGTTGGACAAGAAGGTAAGGTTTGCAGGTTAAAGAAAGCATTGTATGGATTGAAACAAGCACCCAGAGTATGGTACAACAGAATTGATGAATACTTGAATGGTGTTGGATTCAATAGGAGTCTGAGTGATTCAACACTGTATACAAAGGTAAATGAGGAAGGTAAACTCTTGATTGTATGCTTGTATGTTGATGATTTGATTTTCACCGAAAATCTTTTGGTAGATGAATTTAAGACAACCATGAAAACTGAGTTTGAAATGACCTATTTAGGAATGATGAAGTATTTTCCAGGCATTGAAGTAAATCAATCTGAAGATGGTATTTTTATTTGTCAAACTAAGTATGCAAAGGACATATTGAAAAGGTTTAGGATGGTGAATTGTAAACTAGTTGTAACACCAATTGCAACTGGCACAAAAATCAGTAAGAATGATGAGGGGTCATGTGTTGATCTGACTTTGTATAAAAGACTGGTTGGAAGTCTTATGTATTTGAAAACAACAAGACCTGAAATTATGTTTGTTATAAGTCTGATTTCTAGATTTATGGAGACTCCGGGGATACTCATTGGAAAGCAGGAAAAAGGATCCTAAGATATGTTGTTGGAACAACTAATTATGGTGTCTTGTACATATCATATTTGGATTTTAAGTTGATCGGATATACTGATAGTGATTTTGCAGGTAGTGTAGATGAAAGGAAGAGCACATCAAGATATGTGTTTATCTTTGGATCATGAGTTATAGCATGGGCTTCAAAGAAGCAACCCATTGTGACTTTATCATCTGCTGAGGTAGAGTATGTTGCAACAATAGTAGCTGCATGTCAGACTGTGTGGATGAGAAGGATTATGAAGGAGTTGTTGCATGAACAACAAGAACCAACTTAGATTTTTTGTGATAATAAATCAGTGATTGCTCTGTCATGTAATCATGTTTTCCACAAGAAATCTAAGCATATTGATACAAAATATCATTTTATTCAAGAGTTGATAAACAATGATGAAATTCTTGTAGAGTTTTGTAGATCTAAACATTAGTTTGCATACATGTTTACAAATCCCTTAGCAAAAGAATTATTTGAAATTCACAGAAAGACCATTGGGGTTTGTGAACTGTAACAATATTGTAGAGTTTTGTTTTTGGGTGAAATGATTAAGGGGGATAATGTCAGAAGATTAATCATTCCACTGCCCAAAAGATGACTTATCTCATCCAATCAAATTTTGAAGAGTTGTCACCTCCTTGACCGCCTTATACATTTAATGATCAAAGAGTTATCACCGCCACATTGTTTCCATTTTTAACTGATCGAATTTCAAAGGGGCAATGAACCGTTAATGTTCTGAAAAGCCAAATTCAACTTAGGCACAATGAAGGGGCAATCTAACTGACTAATTGCATCAGTATATATATATATATATATATATATATATATATATATATATATATATATATATATATATATATATATATATATATATATATATATATATATATATATATATATATATATATATAATCCTGATTTTGGAGAGATACAGAGAGAAAAATGATAATGAAATTTTGAGAGCGTTAACAGGGGATTCTATACTCTGTTCTTGTTTGAATCCGAGTTTGTAAACTCATGACATTGTTCAGATTTATTACATAGCATTTATTTTGTTGTAGCATGCATACTTTGTTTCCTATATCAGTTTAAAACCTCATTTAAATTCATGTGCTGTGAAATGTTTTGTTGTAGTAACTTTTGAGTTTTTAGTACATAAGTACTGGGTTGATTTATTGTTGTATAATGGTTCATTAAATATATTTTGCTGCTCCAATCTGAGCTTTAGTTTGTTGTTGTAATTCCCTTGTTTTGTTGTAACTTTGTTTGTTGTAATAGTCTTTTACTCTTTGCTGAAACAACTACCAAAATAGTTGCTAAAACAATTGTTGCAGAAGAGAGTATCGATCTTAGCTTATGATGCAGGGGTGATTTACTTAAGTGTTTGTTGTCATAGCTCTTTATTTTTTGTTGAAACAGTGGTTGTAACTTACTGGTGTTGTTACACGGGGCTGAAAATCTTGTAGTAATTGTTTATTGTTTTCTGAAGCACTCCCCTGCATCCTTCAAGAGCGGGGATAGGAATGGGAAGGTGTTGGGAGGTAACATTCAAGGCATCAGGCGCCTGGCCAGAGGAGAAGGTGTGAAAGAACAACGTAATGCATATGCCAACAGTTGTTTTTTTTGCACTATGATAACACAAAGGTCAACACTATAGATGATAAAAATGTCTTTAAAAATCTGGTTTAAGTATTGTCATCTCTGTGTGATGGAAACAACCTCAAAGCTTTGGCACCATAAAAAGTATTAATAATACTGTATTAGATTTACCCATAAGGAAATAAAATAGAAAATAGATTACTAAAAACATGTCAATGTTTTTTATGAATAGATAAATATATATATTAATTAAAAAAATTATAAATTTGATTATTTAACTTTTAATCAATAATAATAATAATAATAATAATTTTAAGATTAACACCAAATAATAATAATAATTTTAAAATTAACGTCAAGTGGATTAGAAAAAACTATCTTATACTCTCTTTTTTTTAACTATTAAATTAAAATGATAGATGAAGTTGATATTATTTACCATTAAAGTTCATATTATTTATCATCCATATTTAAATATCCACTTGTTATATTTTGGATTTCAAATAGTTATTTTTCAAATATGTTTTCCTTTTCACATTAATAAATAATTTGTTAAAAAAATTATTTTTCATATTTTTACTTAATTTGGTAAAAAAAATTATTTTTCATAAACTTGGTTTAGGAAACATTTTAATATGTTTTCATCTTCAAATTATTTAATAATTTATTAAAAAAAAATATTTTCCATAAACTTGGTTGAGGAAACAAGGTTGTCACAAGTTTTTTTTACTACATATAATACTAAATAATTATGTGGTTATCAACACTCTACACTTGATATGACTTATTTGGTAAATATGGGTTGATTAAATAAGATTTACACAATGTTTTTCATAAGCTTTATATTCTAGTGTTTAAGATAAGGTGTTTTCGGTGACATAAATATTATGTGTTTGTATTATATTTACAAATTTTAATTTAATTTAAAATTTATTAAGTTTAGAAAGAAATAAACAAGTAAAATAAAGATAAGTAAAATTTATTAAGTTTAAAAAAGGATTGAAAAATAATTTAAATGTTTTGTTATTTAAAAATGATTTGTTGGATAGTTTGTCACACCAATTCTTATAAGTTATTACAAAATATTGATATAGGTTTTCTATTATTATGTGGTGTTTCTTTTCCAAGTTTACTATGTGGTGTTTACTTATGCTTAGAATGTAATATTATAAGTATTGTGCTAAAAAACTGAAATAAATTCAGAATAAAAAAAAATAAGTTATAATAATAAAATGACCACTCCATCCACACAATGAACACAATATGAGAAAACATAGCAAGAAGGTGAAGACTATGTTTTTTTCTTTTCTTCTCACATATAAAATGCAAATACAAAGAAAATTGAACTCGCCATGGAGTTAAAATAAACATTGTGGCTTGAATGGCTACTATAGGGTCTTTTACTTCTTTTGTTTTGCTCATAATATATGGCTCATTTCTTTTGTTCATCTATAGAATAATACATCAATACAATAGGAATGGAACCCCTTTCTTTCCTTGTGGCATAAGATTTAATGTCTTGATAGTTGTTTACTTGGTTAGGGTTAGGGTTTTAAGATGCCTGATTAGAAGACTGATTCTGAAAATTTCCAAAAGTTTGTTTATCTCTTCCTTTAGAACTTTCAACTTTAGTGAAAAGAAGATCTTCTCCTAATTTTTTTTGTTTTCCAAATGATTTACTATGTTGAGCCAGTAATTCACTAAGAGAATCAAAGGTCACAATTGATAACTTATGAGTTATTTGCAAAGTCTCAAGAAAATGCTTATAAAATTGAAGCAAGCCATTTATCACAATGGAGACCAAAAAACTATCTTCAAGTTTAGGAAAACCACCCTTGATGATTTCCTGATGAATGTTCGTAATCTTTGAAATGTATTCTAATACATCACCATTATCTGCTAATATTTGTTTAAGGAATTTCATTTGTTGATCAAATCTTTGTGATGCAACAGGAGTATCAAAACATTTCTTAAATTGATTCCAAGGAGATCATGCATCTTTGGAATTCTCTATATATACAAACATGTGTTCAGTTACAAAAGAGTGCAATAAAGCAAGTGTCTTTTCATCTTTTAATTGCCATTTTTCTAAAGAAGTAGCATCGTTTGGCTTAGTTGGAGCAGTATCACCATCACAAATATCATGCCATAATTCATTATAAATCAAAGTGTTATGCATGTGACGACTCCAATATTTGTAATTATTGGGTCCATTTAACTTATCTGATTATGTGAATAGATTGATTAATTTAGACACGATGGTAGATTGCCTTATTGTGAAATTGCAAGTTAATCCTCAAAACACCAAAAGAGAGACACAAAGCACCAGAATGAAAGAGTACACAATCCACGCAAAAGAAACACTTTTAAGAACTTGGCTTTGACCCTTTAAAAATATTGTTGGAAATGGAGTTTGAGAGAGTATTTCACTAGACTCTTCTCAACTTCTGATCTTCAAAATTACAATCAAAACTTTCGAAATTTGATCATTTTTACAAGACTTATAACCTTTTACAAATGAAAAAATGTACCCCTTAACTAAAGTCATCAATTACATACATTAGCCAAACTAAAAAATTACAACTCAAATCTTTGAATATAAAAATAACCTTCTTAACATTATTTTAATAGAAAAAATCCCACTTAACACTCCACTTTAATTTCTTATGATTCCAAACATTTAAAAAAAAAATTCAATTAAATCTCCTTATCTCTCTCAAAAAAAAAAAAGGTATCCCATAAGGTCATACTTTAAATGACTTGAAATGAATGCCACCCAAACTTATTAAAAAATGTATAACCTTGCCACTTATAAAGTTTTTGATAAAAGAAACCAATTCTTTAAAAGAATGTACATGTATTTGTCTCATATGCATGGCATGGTTTCATAATTTGAAATCAAACAAACTTAATTTCCAACCAACCATTCGTTCAATATTTGAAAACTACGGTACCTACCACATGAAGATCCTTCATAATACAACCATATGATTAAATTTTGGACCCATATATGGATGACTCAGCGTTGAGAATACTTGTTGAGGTGGAGATCCCTCGAAGAAGGGCGCAATGAACTGAAATTGTTGAGGGCTGATCTCTTTTAAAAGTGCGAACAGATTGAAGGATTGGGTAATTATTATATAGCTGCATTTAATATAAGATTCAGATCAAACTCACTGCAAAGTCTGCTAAGAGATATAGATGTTCTCTTGTTGCACGAAGGTGCTCTCTTCGCCAGCTTTTCCAGTAAATTAAACGACAATATTTGCAGTTTCTTCTCGGAGTTTAAGTGTTAGACGTGAATATTCAGTCAAGCACGTCTCAAATTGTGTGCACCAGAGATCCTGGATCTGAATTGTTGTGGATCAATCGCTTTTTCCAGATTCAAACGGAAAACGAAATGCTACGGTTGTAGAAGTCGTTGAGATAGCTGAGACTAGTGAGATCGTTGAGGTAGAAAAGTGGTGCAGATCTTGTAAAAAAAAATTATGGCTAGAGCTAGATTTTAAAAAAATAGAAAACCAAATTGTTAGATTTTTAAAAAATAGAAAACCAAATTGTCAGATTTATACATATATGAGATAAAATATACCACGCAAACAACCACGGTGAGGCTACGCTCACTTCTTGATATTAAACGAAGACGGATTACATCCTTATATAGGAAAAGACTCTCCCGAGTCGGCTACATGCAAACCAAAAGACAACTAGACAACTGACTC